>NW_011626826.1:1745016-1853485 GCF_000204515.1 Acromyrmex echinatior | reverse complement strand
CGATACGTTAAATGTTAATGGACACGTGTGGACATGCACGCGCCCCAACACACGCACGCACGCGCACACACACACACACGCGCGCGCGCACACGCGCAAAGTTGTACAAAGTTGTACATTAAAATGAAGACATTAAATGTTTAGTAAATAAACAAAATATTTAATTGTTATAAAAAATAATTGGTGAATCTTATTGAACCTTTGCATAAGTCATTTTTAGTACTTCAAATATGTATATAAAAAATTTAGATTTTTGTTATTTTTAAAATTTCTGTTCATAACAATAAAACTAATAATAAATAATAATAATTTATAAAAATAATATATAAAAATGTGTTGTTCAATAAAGACAATGTTATCAATATAACTGACATATGTAATTTGTTTAAAGCGTAAATATTAATATATGTGTTTTATGCTCTTACAACCTTCTTAAGAGATACTTTATTCTTGTGGTGCGGTGCCAGCACGCGAGTTTAATTGTTATTAAAAAGTACTTAAAGGGCAGAACTCTGAACGAAATCTATAAAAATCGTCGGAACTATTGTAGAACTATAGGAAAATGCCAACAAACCTGCTGGAACTGGCTGTTAAAGAGTACTTTACTCTTGTGGTGCGGTGTCAGCGCGCGAGTTTAATTGTTATTAAAAAGTACTTAAAAGGGCAGAACTCTGAGCGAAATCTATAAAAATCGTCGGAACTATTGTAGAACTATAGGAAAATGCCAACAAACCTGCTGGAACTGGCTGTTAAAGAGTACTTTACTCTTGTAGTGCAGTGCCAGCGCGCGTGTTTAATTATTATTTAAAATAATTTAGAGACCGGAACTATTGTTAAAACCTATCAGGAATTGTAGAACTCTTCGAGAACTATAAAATTTCATAGTTTTCAATTGATTTTTTCGAATCTTGCGGTGCTACGGGAAGTTAGCACCGCAAATTTTCAAGTGTTATTTTTTTTAGCTAAATCAACGGAACTATTTATAAAACCTATCAGGAACTATAGAACTATTGCGGGTGCCAATGGAACTCTTACCAAAATTTGCGGTGCCAAAAGATGAGGTGTCAACTTCACACACGTACGATGGCCTTATTAATGTGCCCTCCAATTTGTGTCTATCTGTATTTGACTCATTTTATATAGTTACTGAAACAGGTAATAAATTTAAGCTAATTGTTTATGTTAATATTACATAAATCATTATTTTAATTATATTTATTTCAAAGTACACATAACAACATTTTCAGCTTCAATACAGGACACATAGGGACAAGCTTAAAATCTTGCTAAAATATATATTACTGGATTCGTATAAATTTCTCATATCTTTCGAAAAATATTTAAAATATTTTAATACTCAAAAAATAAAATATTATCTTCGGTATCGTATGCATTAATAATTTAATTTAACAAACAAATTTTTTTTTCTTATATATTCGTGAGTTTTCTTTATGACTTATCGAAATACAAAAGCACATTAACAGGCACAGTAATTGGGACAATTATCCTAATTATAACTTCAATCAAATTAACTTTTGTCATAATCATTGTCATCGTTGATTTATCAAATGAATATAACATTAAGACACAAATTAAATTAATAAAACATGTAAAATTTATATTATTATAATGTTCAAATTAAAAAAAAAATTTCATTATTTTTATTACTGAAAATAGAATTATTTAAAAAAATGCATTGTGTTATGACTTATGTTGCACTATTAGATTTCTACACTGTATAGTATTTTTTTCTGTCTCACACAGATTTTTCCCCGCTTTAGAATTTCTTTGCGATGTTACTGTTGCATAAATATAAAATACATACATGGAGAGAATTTTCTTTTAAAATTACCCTGAAAATATGGTAGTTGTTGTATGGTATTGTTGTACAATACAATATTTTAAAGATTTTTACCATGCACTTCAGTAAAATTGATCAAACTTATTAACTTATTAACACGCTCATGCGCGCGTGCGCGATGTGTGTGCGTGTATATGTCCATGGGTGTATGTATGTATAATACTATGACACAAATATGCATAATACATACTTTATAGATGCACTTGTGGAAAGGAGATGTGTAAAGACATGTGCTTCGTAGAAAACTAAAACCTTACCTTCAGAACTGAAAGTCAAATATGTAAAATCGTACATCACGTGATGCTTCCTGAGTGAACTGTTAATCCGCAGGTCATCGCATTAATTTAAAATCATTAATTTGATGTTGAGTTCCATAAATGTAGAGAACTCAAGATGAATGGCAGGATACAATGAATTACGTAAACACTGTTCTGTAATTTGGGCTATTTTTTACTTTAATGGTAATTTGTGACTTTAATTTTATATATAATTTTATACATAATGATATATTTTCTGAAAAAATTAAAGTCGATTTTTTATTAATGATTCTGTTAAACAAAATTAAGTATTAAAAGTATATATATAATTGACTTAATTAGAGGTTTAGTTTACTTATTTTTTTCTCTCTTATTTTCTTAAACTTAATTCTCTGAAAATCTTTTACACAGTACATAAAGATGAAAGAAAAGAAATAAAAAAATATTAAAGGTATTAAAATATTATATTAAAGAGAAATATTAAAATCAAAATCAAAATAAATGTTAAATAAAATATTAAATAAAAGTAAAATTTATTATATTGGGAGTGTGAATAAGTTCTCGCCGTTTTTTTGTGAAAATAAATCTTTTATAAAAAAAAAATAATAAAAGAACAAGTCAATTAAAATATTGCCCATCACTGGAGACAACTTTGTCTCATCTTTCTGGCAGCATTTGAATTCCACGTCGAAAAAACGACACTTCTTTTTCGGCTATCCACGAATCGACTCAATTCTTGATATTTTTTATCGTATGATGAGACGTGACAGATTGCTGCTCAGACGTGCGTCATCGATCGAAATAGATGATAATCAGAAGGCGCAATGTCTGGTGAATATGGCGGGTGTGGTAGGACTTCCCACTTTAGCGTTTCCAGGTATGTTTTGACCGGTGCCGCGACATGCGGCCGAGCGTTATCATGCAGCAAAATAACCTTATCGTGTCTTTGCTCATATTGCGGCCATTTTTCTTTTAATGCTCGGCTCAAACGCATCAATTGTCGTCGATAGAGATCTCCTGTGATGGTTTAGTTGGGGCAGCTCGTAGTACACTACCCCCAGCTGATCCCACCAAATGCAGAGCATGAGCTTGGAACCGTGTATATTCCGCTTTGGCGTTGATGCTATTGCTT
The DNA here is from genome assembly GCF_000204515.1 of Acromyrmex echinatior. The sequence goes on along the minus strand of NW_011626826.1, from coordinate 1,850,235 downwards.
CGCCGGGCTTAACCCACGATTTTTTATGCTTCGGATTACTGTAGTATATCCACTTTTCATCACTAATGACAATACGATGTAAAAAACCTTTCCTTTTTTGTCGTTGAAGCAGCTGTTCACACGTGACAATACGCCGTTCGATGTCTCTCGATTTCAGTTCGTACGGCACCCAAGATCCTTCCTTTTGTATCATTCCTAATGCTGACAGACGTTTTGAAACTGTTGTTCGATAAACTCCTAATAATTTTGCAATGTCGGATTGAGTCTGACATGGATCTTCATCAAGTAATGTTTCCAGTTCTTTGTCTCGAAACTTTTTTGATGCACCACTGCGTTCTCTACCTTGAAGATTAAAATCACCATTTTTAAATCGGTTAAACCAATCTCTGCATGTTCTTTCCAACAAAGCATGATTACCATAGGTTTCTACAAGAATTCTGTGCGCTTCAGCTGCAGATTTCTTCTGAATAAAATAGTGCAGTAAAATTCCCCGCAAAAACGGTTTATTTGGCACGAAATTTGACATATTTTATGGTACGAAAAGAAAATGTTCTTTATAGATTAAAGGTAAGACACGCACTGATTTTAAACATAGGTTATAGAACTTCAATATAGAGGCGTCATCATCTTTAATTATACACACCAAACTTTTTATACCGCATCTGATGGTGAAACGGCGAGAACTTATTCACACTCCCAATATCTGCCAAAATGTTTATTATCAATAAAATACTTATTATAATACTTATTATAATACTTATCAATTCTAAATCACTTAAAAATTATTTAAATTAAGTCATAATCCAAATATGTAAGAGGATAATTAATTTAGATTACTACGCTCACAATTTAAGAAGTACATAAAAAGCACACGCCTTTTTTAAACGAGCTAACTAAATATTATAAAAATTATAAATATAGCATTTAAAATTCATATTTTTGAATTAAAAAAAGAGGAATAGCAAATTTTAATTTTAACTAACATAAACAGGAACATTTCTTTAATTTTTTGCTATTTGTAATTTTTTGCGGGAAATTTAAAAGATGATAAAACTTGAATTGAAATTACGTAGCGTGTTCTAGCTTGTATAACAAATATTGTAATAATATACATATGTAAAATGTTTTATTTGACATATATTTTATTTTCTTAACAGACCATTTAAATATTAAATACTTGATAATCAAATATTTAAGCAAAAGAAAAGGAAAGGGATACCCAAGTCATTATTCATCTCTGTGATCCAAAATTTACTGCCAGTATTGAAAATATATAGTGTACGTGATGTAACCATAGATTTTCAGTAGTAACAATAAATTTTGGAACAGCCTAAATAAGGCCCATTACACATAGAAGTCGACGTAATCGTAAAATCATAAAAAGCGAACATAAGATACTATCATAAAAATTTTGTCTGTAGTACTTCTAAGGCTAATTACAATGTGCTTTTTATTTTCGGTTTCTTGCTGTTTGTCTCTTGTCTTATTGACCAAAAAGGTAAAAGACAAACACAGACAAACAGCAAGAAATAGGAAACAAAGAGCACATTGTAGAATTAGCCTAAAGATCATGGCATCTAAAAAAACTTAAGACGTAAGACTTAAGCAGTAAGCGAATCAACCAATCACAATAGAGACCATAAAAGCATAACGTAAGCAGTAGGGAATGTTGATTTTCTTATTGCTTAAGTTTTACGTCTTAAGTTTATGTGCCAAGCGGCCTTAAAGGGGCCCGCACACACCTTCCATAAATCCGGATCTACAATAGCTGTTTTAAGCCTTAAGCTGTAAGAATTTGATCAATTACAGTTGAATAATTGCCAGGGGAATAATTGATTATGATTCGTCCATTTCTTATGGCTTAAGGCTTAAAAATCTGTTATAGATCCGGATTTATGTTACTGTTACGGAAGATGTGTGCGGCCTTATCCTTATAAACAATCAATTGGAAGATAGTCACGTGACTTATCGCTTATCTCGCAGCCAATCAATTTATCGCTTTTATGATCTTACGATTATGATTAAGCTTTTACGTAATGGCCTTAAACTATAATAGCTCTATGTTATAAATATATTCGTTATAAATTCGAAACAAATGTGCGACTCCTTCGTTAACGGTAATATAAAATTCGTTTCTAACAAAAAAATTATTATCACAACTATTAACTTTTAACATGCGAATCGTCAAAATACGACATAATAGGGAGTTTTTGCAATATCGTTTATCCAAATACGGTAAATGCTAAGATTATCTTTTTCTTCACAACTAATTAAAAAAGGGTGACGTGGTTTTAGCGTTCACCGTATCTGGATTTACGTTATTGCAAAAACTCCCTATTAACTGTGTTAACTTACGTAATCAATAAGAAAATCAGTACAACCTCGATGCGTCCTTTAATCTTCGAGAGAACACATATCATTTTTTACATATACGAGTATGTAATAATATAATACGCATCTGATCGTCCCTAATCCAATAATTTTTAATACTCGGATGACTTACTTATACGAAATCTTGAATTTCTTACGTTATCAATCACGATCAAACGCGAGTAAAGAAAGCAGCCAAAATAATTAATTTTAATAAGAAATGATTTTATGTTTCAATATTGACAGACATGAATAATCCGTGATGATAACTGTTCAGAATAAAGAATCAATTACAAGAGGAGGAAACAATAAAAATATCGGATTCCCATTCCAATCGCCTCTTTTAAGAGCGTTTTCTCAATAATTGCACGGTTCGATAAAAGAAAAGAAACTTAACGAAAAGGAGAACGGTTTCTCGTTTCTTTTCTTTTTTTAACATTTATATCGAGAGATTTGACTTTTCGTAGCTCGGTTATGCCGGTTACGTTAAAACTTTTTTGCAGCTTCAGGCCTAGTTTTTATTATCTGATTAACTTGCGGTTAAGCTTAACCTAACCATGTTTCACCCAATGCTTCTCAATCTTGAATTTTGCAAAGTTACGATATTTTCAAGACAAAGTTCGAAGTCTTTGAAGATCGTTAGATTTAACTTCAGTGTCGAGATTATGTAAAAATTATATAGAATTTTTTACTTCTTGCTTTTATCTCGAATTTGAAACAAAGGAAGGTTATTTTTTGCGAGGCTATTGTTCGAGCGATTAAATGTTAAAAACGTTTACATGGAATAACAAATCACGATAATATCAAAATGACATTAAAATAAATTTTAAAATGATACTAAAATGAATCGAAAAAATGATTGAAAAAATGACTTTTAACGATCATTTTGGAGTCATTTTGACATTATTTTGATATCATAATAACTTGTTCTACTTGGGTTATAAACTGTGCTGCAAGTTGTCTTTGACAAAGGAGAATATTCATCGGTCTTCTCTATATGATAGGCATATGCACATATGAACTACACGTTGTATATTGTGTGCAAATGATATACAAATGATGGCATAGTCTGACATGTCTGCGCTCCGATGCAATATTCTCGCGTGTCGACGCGATGGAAGGAAGAAACGTTCGTCCGCAGTTTTCGATCCCATGGGCAGCGTCACAGTGTATGAATGTAGCATTCGCTTACTCCGAAAGCCGCTTCAATGCCGTTCTTTGATTCCTTCGCGTTTTGCCACGTGCGAGGTATTTCTCCTTGGATATGTAAAAAACACGAAGCTGCAGGGACACAATTCCGCGATATGTAAAAGACGTCGCGTATAAATTTATGTATTTATTTATGCTCTAAATATTGCAACGCAGAAGAAAAAACACGTATCTTATATCATTAACATCGTCACGTTATTTATGTGATATAAGAGATCAATAATTAATTTATCTATAGCGAATAGTGCGTGATCCATTACGCTATCACGTCGAGGCGACGAGTAAATTTCTTTCACTTCGGTTAAGAAAAAAAGAGCAGATAAAAAAAAGAAGGACATTACGAATTTCATTATATGTAGAACACGGTCGTATTATGCGTATACGTAAGTGACGAAAATGTAAATCGCATAAGTGCAAAATGAAGCGGAGGAGATGCCACGAACATCCTACATGAGAGAGCCGATGGAACTCGATCTTCCGTGAAATCGAATTGCGACGCTGTTTTCTCTACGTGGTCGATAAGGGACGAATGTCAATGTACACGTCGCTTAGCTATGTTGTATTCCGCAGCCGCAAGTCGTTCTTGCACCAAGAAAGCGCTTTTCCACCGGGATGGAATGCGAATGAGTGAAACAACAAAACATTGAGATATCCCCTAGATATGTATATGGAAGATTCGGCGTGACTGAAACTCTCTTCCATTTGGATAACCAGATAGAAAACACGTGCACCAGATAGATTTATCTGAAAAATCAATAAAAAATAATGTATACTTCGATTGGCTCAATCAGCATTGTACACATGTTCTTTATTTAGGTTTAATCTTTATGGGCTTTCTACAATATGCCATTACCTAAGTTTTAAGTCTTAAGCTGTAAGAAATTGACTAATCACAGTCGAATGTGAGAAGAATAATCGACCATGATTGGTTTCTTATGGCTTAAGGTAATGACTTGTTGTAGAAAATCTATTAGTCGACGAGAATACAGATTCTTGCATAAGGCATAAAAAAATCAATAATCTTTTAATTATTTTATGGAAAGAAAGGAAAGTAAGGCTTTGATTCATTTTCTTATGTATTATATAATACATCATGCGTTATGCAAAATGTATAATACATAATTTAATACATACGATGATTTCCGGTCCTTTAATTATTACACACAATGAGTCATTCGTGTCCCGAATTAATTTTCATCACTTCAACAAATATACAAAAATTATTAAGTGACTCTTACATATATTTGAACATTTTTAAGAAGTATTTAAAAATTGTGTATTTAAAAAAATTGTATGTAAATGTTATAATAATTACTTGATGCTCTTACTTTTTCAAAAAAAAAAAAGAAGAGAAATGTGCAAAAAACGAATGTCCCAATTGTGTGTACTAAGGAATGTAAATAGAATCTAAACAAAAACATATAAGATAATTGAATTAATAAAAATTTGCGCTACATAATATAATTTTATCCATTTCCCACGAGACAACTCCATGGACATTTTTTAATTGATTCTGTCCCATAATTTGTTTGTTTTATTTGCCGTTTATATTATTTGCTTTCTTTCCTAGTGAGAAATGATAATGGAATCGACGTTCGATATCGATTTCACTGTCATTTCTCACTGGAAGCTTTGTTTGTGTCGTTTTACGAAATTTCTACTTTGCACTTTGATTATGTTTGCATTATTGGTATTATAGCGGCAACTTTGTTGATATCTTACTTTTCGTGTGTAAATTTTTTTCATTCGTGTTTAATTATCTAAATTATCGTAAATTGATCTTGTGTCTATGCAATCAAATTATTATTATTACATATGAATTGATTAAAAAGAAGATAAAAAAGAAGAGTCTCTAAATTTTTTAATGTAACTATATATTTCTCATTAATAATTTTAGAATCAAATTTATGATTATGGAGATGGATCGCTCTTATCGATATTCACATTTTAGAGATATATGTATAGAATGATGAGAGGCAAGGAAGAACTTCCAAGTTACGTGAGAGAATCTGCCGCCTATATAGTTCATTGAAAAATCTCTAATCGTGTCATTCGTATTGCACCTGACGCCTCAGAATTAAATCTGTGTTAATACAATTCTATCAATAACTATTAACAATTAAACCTATGTACACGATTTATTTTTTCCTGCTGGATTGTTCGCGTTTCAATAAATTACTAGAACTATATAGCACATAGAACACACAGAATTTTTAGTAATTCTATACAAATCCAGCAAGAAAAAAATGCATTGTGTGCTGTAAACTTTACTTATTATGTTCAGCATTTATCATATTTTTATATAATAAAGGTATATAATATAATAATATATAATAATTAAATAATTAAGCAATAATATATAATAATTAAGTAATTAATATATAATAATTACGTAATTAAATAATATATAAAAATTAAGCAATCATCATCACCATTTGATGACAGCCCTTTATGAGACTGACTATCCATTTTTAGAATTAAATGAATTCCACATATTTTGTCATTTCTTAAAAAAATTTGAAAGTTTCTTTAGATTCTCATCTTATTATTAAAAATTAACATGCTTTATTTCTATTGATAAATATTTGAATTGCAAGGAATTGTGATATGAAACAAAGTTATAGAAAATAAGAGTCTTATGCAATAAAATAGACCTATACACAATTATGTAAATACTATTATATTAAAATCTTTTCTAAAATGAATGCGCTTATTATTAAAAGGAGCTTTTAAAGTTTACAAAAGTTTTTTGAAAGATTACACAAAAACACAAAATATGTACGTGATCTTTTTGCTAAGATAAATAAAACATGAGCAGATATGAAAAGTAATTTCGAGAAAAATTTCTGTCATCTTAAGTAGGATACACGAGTAAAGTTCCACGTGTGTGCGACCACATAAATTACATACTATTTACTACATTCTGTGCACATAAATTACTCACTACTTTATTACTACTGTACATTCTATCTAAATTTATAGACAAGTAAAACAATGCATATTATTAATATGAGATCTTGGTAATGACATAAACTCTATGTTAAATAACTCTATGTATAAATAACACGTTGTATAAAGACTGACATAGAAACTAAAATTCTTTGCATAGAAGCAGAACAATAAGTCATTATAATATCAAAATGATGTCAAAATATCATTTACGATTCATTTTAACGTCATTTGACGTCATTTTGATGTGACTTGTTCTGCTTGGATATAATGCAAACATGCGGTAGTTAAAAGAAGATAAAAAAGAAGAGTTTCTAAATTTTTTAATGTAACTATATATTTCACATTAATAATTTTAGAATCAAATTTATAATTATGGAGATGGATCACTCGATATTTACATTTTAGAGATATATGTATAGAATGATGAGAGGCAAGGAAGAACTTCCAAGTTACGTGAGAGAATCTGCCGCCTATAGTTCAATGAAAAATCCCTAATCGTGTCAAAAATTTTATTAATTTTTTACATTTTTTTCAACATTAAAGAAGCTGATTAAAAATTTCGTTGAAGAATTATAATAATAAATATAAAAAAAATTATATTAAAGCTGCGAATATAACATAAATTATAAAAGACGATCTTTTATGTAATTCAGATTGATAAATGTAGGTATCATAATTAATTCAGTACGTGATAATTAATAATAATATACGACAAGTGTATTCCATTACTATATTATATATATATTCTATATATTTTATTTATCGGATGTAATTTATTAACTATATCTATATATATTATCATTGTCATTTCCCGTTATTACTTCATATGTTGTATTTTATGCAGAAAAATCGTCTTGTACTTTCTCAAATATCCCCGTACAAGCACCACCTTGTACATGTTTGCATGCACGTTGTCTTGCGTCCTCTGAGCTCCGCAAAAGCAACAAGTTTGATTGGAACCACGTTTCTTCGCCACACTACTTTACGTGAATGTGTCCTTTCGTATTACTAATAAAACTTTTATTCTGTGCGTATTGCATGAGAATGTGCGTCGCATCTCAACCCCGCGTGCGTCCCGGGTACGGTATGGGAAGGTGAGGGATGGTGAGAGAGGGTAAGTTACGCGTCGACGTATGATTTCTCTGGCGCCCCATGAAACGCGCATGGCAGTTGGAACAGCGCGTATTTAAGGGCTGATCTCCGGCTGTTCTCGCCACTGTCACACGGTTCTCGTCCGGGCCTCACGCCGGTCATCCCACGTTTGTCTTTGCAACCCTTTGTCCTTCTTCGTCGAGCCATCGTCGACGTTCACATCCGCGATACGTCGACGGCGATCTCCATTATCTTCTCGTTCACTCAATCCATCTCGCGCGTCACATCGCGAGACACATCCCGCGATCTTCCGCACCATCCCATCGTCTTTCCGCACGGACGTCTGTCCAAGTCGCCAAGTCAGAACTTCGGAGATCAAATTCAAGGGTATCACATCCTTCGTGCGAATTCACGGTCCCATTCAGGCTGACACCGACTCGCAGTCTACCGGTGCGATAAAGGGGGTGAACGAGCGACGAAGCCATAAGCCTCTACTTTTGCTGACTATCTGCTCTCAACGAGCCTCTTCTTTACTTATCTTCACGCTTTCAGCAGGTTGGTATCGTCCCGTTAAATGTTTAAATCTAATAGGCTTTTTGTATATAATAAGTATTACCTAAGCTTTAAGTCTTAAACCGTAAGAAATTGACCAATCATAATCGAATGTGAGAAGAATAATCAATTAAATTGGTCAATTTCTTACGGTTTAAGACTTAAAGCTAAGGTAATGGCTTATTGTAAGAAGCTATTATAATTTTAACTCGCACGCGCAAAGTAAAAGATTATACTTTTTAAGAAAAATAAATCATGCGGTATAATTCAGATTTGCGTTTTTTAAAACACTCGTGCAAAGTTATTATATAATTAATATCTTTTGCAGAATCTTCTTTAAATTCATAAATAAATTAAATTCATGAGTCTAATGAGATTCGTTAAAGGAGTAAAAAATGCTCGTATATTTTCTTAAAAAATTAACACAATGTCATGGCCTATTTCGAGCTATAATTAAATTAACTTTAAATTAATATAATGTGTTAATTATATTAATTTAAAGTTAATTTAATTATAGTTCGAAATAGGCCATGACATTGTGTTAATTTTTTAAGATTCGTAACGGTAAATGTTAACGTAGATTTGTTAATATGGTTATATATAAAATTACAATATATAGGATCGTATCATACACAGTTATAATATTATGTAAATATAATTAATATGTAAATAAAATATTTTTATATCTATAGCTTTGATATTTGATATGATAATTGAAAGATTGCCACTCTGCATAAAAGTACGCATCTATTCTGCCATCACGTCTGCAAAATTTTAAAAAGTTTATATAAAAATATAAGTTTATAACGAAAATACAAAATATGTTGTTAAAAATTCGTCGATATTTTTATTTTACTTTTACGAAATAGAAACTTATACAAAATTTAACAATTTCGTATGTTGTGCAATTCAATATTTCTTGATATGGAGACAAGTTTTTATATTTACTTTTAGTTTTAGAAATCGAGTGTATCAACAACCTATTCTTTTTTTTTTTTAAATAACTCTTGCACACCCATGAAGAATATAACTTCATTAGGAATTGAAATGTTAAAGTGGCTTTAAAGCAATCGAGCAAACGTAATTCGTTTCAATGCAGATGTTTTTCTTTTTCAATGGTTGCGTTCATTCGATTTACGGAGCAAATGTCCGTTTATTATTCATTATTGGCGTAACACGTGCGTATTTGAAGCCAAAGTAGGATCTTGTGTTACATTTATATAAAAATAAAAATAAATATATAATTTTTCTACTATAAATTCCAATTTTTAAAACTAATATATAGAAAATTATTAATTGTGTAATGAAATGTAGAAAATTATAGTATTATTATTGACAGTAGTATTTATTAGCCTTTTTTTTGCTTACTAAGATTACGTTTTCCTTTGACATTTTTTTTCGAAAATTCTTGTTGATTGGCAATGAATTTATTTCACAAATAAAATTTATTTTACAGGTGGAGATAATAAAAAGTGTATTTTATATACGGATCAAACATTTTATGTAAATATCATTTTAAGTGTATATTGTATCATCTACATACAAATCAAATCTTTTATTTACATAATTATTAAATAATTATATTTTACGTTATATAGGATTTTCTAAAATTAAGAAAAATAGAAATGTATTCCTCCAAAAATTCCAATTTTCAATAGTAAAGATATCTTCGAGGTACTAAAATAAATTCTTAAATTACGAGGAAACAAGAGCGAGAAACTTTTCTATGAATTAAATTCGAAAGGAACAAGTGCAAGACATTATTTAGTGCTCAATATGAAGTAAATTTTAACGGAACTTTTAATTACAAATTTAATTACGACGATACAAGACCGAAGTTCGAAAAGTTGTGATAAATCGTGATCTACTCGTTCTCGTTAAAGAAAAATCGATTTCGAATTTTTTAAGATAAAACGCTGTGCATACAATTTTACAATTTCAAGATTCTATACATATCATGTATCGATAATGTGTAAAACATTATCATACAGATGTGAGGGTACACCTAATCTTTCAGAGGAATTCAGTTTCAAAGTTTGACGTCTTAAGCTTACATTCGAATAAGGCGAATGAAATTGATGACGAACGTTTTAAATTTATTTGACTCTTTAGTAATGTGAGAATTCATCTACTTTTGAAATGTCAAACTCGAAAATTGATGTCTTGAAACATATATAGGATAAAGCGCTGTTGAATGCCGTTTCTCAATACAGTCGTGATAAATGAGCTTAAAATGATCTTGCGGTTCGACGCGTAAATAATTAATGCGAGATATCAGTAAATTAACGCGAGTTCATATTTTGTGTATAAATCTATAATATTATAATCAAAGTTACCACAAGACTAAAAATCAAAGAAATCAGAGAAATGTCAGGGAAATTAAAAACGATCAGGAAAAGTTAAGGAATTTTATAAAATTTTCTGGAAAATTAAAGTTCTTAATTTTAAAGAAGTTTAATGTACGTATATCACCTATAATATATAATTTTGGAATACTATCAACTTAATAATTAAAAATACAAACAGTGCAAAGTGATTAATTAATCATTAATTGTAAGTAATTGACTATAATTGCTATGTTAAATTAATTTCTCAATCAAATATTTAACGATTTTCTAAATAAAAAATATAAAAAAATTCAAAATATTATTGAAATTAGGGAAAATCATGAAATTTTGTCTGGAAATCAGGGAAAAATTATGGAATCTTAGGATGAGTAATTTACGCCTGAATTACTTCGATTACGTTATACGAGATAGAAAAGGGCACTATATACGCTGATCATTACGAAAGACTGATATTGTTCGTTCCTCGATTTGCGTTTTATCATCCTTAAAACGATAAATGTTCTGCAATACGCGCGGAATGAACATAACAGTTGGATTACAAATTGCATACCGGTATTGATTTAATCAATTCTCTCTGTACCTATTACTATTTCTGCATTACATTGTATTACTATCTCGCGTAATAATATACAAGCTCTATAAACGAGATGTAATATGGCAGTTACAAATATCACTCTCATTAGCATTCAATTAACGCAGGCCCTTAATTAATGATGTGCGCGTTCAACATTCTTATCTTTTCTTTTCATTTGTTAGTCTTTAATTTCATCATTTTTCAGCACGTTAATTGGAATCACCACAAAGATATTACGGATAAAAGGGAATAAAAAGGAAAAACTGCAAATTAACTATTGTTTTAATAAAACAGCTTTGCGAGACAATTATACACATTTTCTATATTTTTTCTAGCATAAGTTAATTTTCTCAAAGCTTTCATTACTTATCCATCGTAAAATAGATAAGAGAAACGAATTTCGCAAATCTCATAGAAGCTGTTCGCTTCAAATATATTATATCTCTTTCCTTTTTTCCTTCCACAAACGATATTATATATTGTATCTCCTTAGCCAACCTTTACAGAAATTTAATATTGGCCAATATTAAAAGACAGTAATTAATCAGTTATTTTAAATATTCAAAACTGTTCTTGAATACTTTTCGTACTTCAAATAAGTGATTATCATCTTTTAGTAATAAATCGGCCAGTATTAATTCTCATTGTGTAAACGACGGTGTTCTAAGCGATTTTTCAAGTTATGAATATGATGAATATTTTAAAAAGAAGTGAATATGGACACGCCGTTCTGCTTCTAAACAAACTTATGGAAATGAGAGAAGATCTGTGAAAATCGGCAGTGAACGTTATTTTCTCGCTGAGCAGCGGATAGATATTCAAAATCGAGCGCGGACACAATTTACACGCAACGCATATTTGTGTACAAATAAATAAAATGATTTTTTCATATTTCTTGATTATTTTTACAAGTAAATATATATAACGAAAAATTTTGTATTTAGTATTATCTTAGAATAAAAATGGCAAAAACTTTGCTGAAGAGGTGTTACGATTTTTTTTTGTTCTCTTACAATGTCATTCCGTACATATTTTTATATTTACGAAAATGTGAAATGAGATAATTGTGAATTATAGATTTAAATATAAAATAAATTTTTTAAAGTTAAATGTCAATTTTTCATACGAACACTTATTTTTATAAATTTCAAAATTGTAAGACTTCATATCCCGAACTTAAGCATTTAAAAAAAAAAATTTAAGCATTAAAGATCCAGCTTTTATCGTTATAAGCTTTAAATTCTTACTTGTGTATTCATATATATTTATATGTATTCATATACGGTCTTAATAAATCATTTATTATTAAAAAAATGTATTGGCATATTTTTTAAATTAAAATATGTACCTTAAACTTTCTTTTCCATTTTTAATGATTAGATTTTGTTGATTTGTTCAAAAGTTACAAATTTTTAAACATATACTTTTGGTTTATATATTTGCAAAAATAAAATATTTAAACAAATAGATTTGTAAAATTATGTAAAAATTTTTTATTAAGAATATTTAAGAAATTACATGAATTTTTTATATTTTTTAAGCCATTTAATTCATTAAAAAAACTAGACATTATATTGACTTCCGTGTACACTTAATGCGTACAAAAAAATGATGTATACAATAAGGATTAAATTGGCCAGTATTAGATTTCTGCATAAAGGAAGGCTTTTAATCACTGAATACATATATTACGGATCTCTTGCCATATATTACGGAATTTTAAACGATATCTCATAAAAAGCTAGTCTTCAGACTTAAAGCTCGGAAATTTATTCTCATTTAAGTAAATACTGAAAATCACGATCTCTCCGCTTTACAGCTTTAAAATGGCGCAACAGGGATAAATCCGGGAGTGACCTTATTATATATACTGAAACTCTTTGATATTTCGAAAGCACGTGGAAAGTTCGCAGCTAATATTGCGCGTGTAAATAGGCAAAGATTTTTAAGTTATATGGACTTCCTGCAAGTTATCTCTCTTATAGAAATTTGATATTAATAGTAACGAATTTATCACTTATTTTAAAATTACAAATATTCTTTTGATATTATTTTTGATATTAAAAATATTATTAACAGTATTTTTAATACTCAAAATAAGTGATTAATCGGTCAATACTAGTATTAAATTTCTATAAGGATAAATTTCTATAAGGAGAAATTAACCAATCATAATTGGTTATTCTTCTCACGTTCACAGAGAAAAATATTTGTTTGAACTGGGGAGAGTTCTGTTTACATTTATTGCTTTATTGAAACAAATTTCATAAATAAAACATATTTTGTAAAACATATTTTTTTAAATAAAACATAAGAAACTCTGATTGATTTTCTTACGCGTTATTTTATGCGCATCTTTATGCGTTATGCAAAGATCTAAGCGCCGATCTTATACTTCCGAAAGCAAACATGATGCCGAATGCACTAATCTCTTTCGGCTCGCAAGGATGAATCCTTGCGCGGACAGAACGGATGAATCCTGCACAGGTTCTGCCTCTAATACGCAACTTTTGCAAGTTTAATCGCGATTGTAATATGGGAGGTACAAACTCGTAATTCCGCGTCCGTATCATGATGTACAAGTAGACATCATATTTGCATCATGGTCCATATCAACATTTATACCGTCCATGGACATCTTCCTGTATACGGAATGACGTAAACTCTCCTGTGTGCCGCATTAAATTGCGATAGTTCTAACGAGTACGACTGTTTCGGCGTCACTATTCCGCTTGATCTCATCCTAAAACAACACGAGAGAGTTTCGGAGAAGCTGGACGCTCAAATGATAAGATCGATCGGTGACGTCTCATTGCTCGTTTGACATTATCTTGTGAATGACGTACGTCTCAATTCGCCTTGAGATAATTTCCGTTATCTATTGATAATCATGAAATTCTTTCAGTAGTTGCTCATTGGAAAGCTTAAGAAAGCTTGTCTGTTCCTTTTATTAAAAGAAAAATGTTACGAAAGAGATCGCAATAAAGAAGGATTTTAGGTAGTAAAATATCACGTTAAATTGGTAGCTTCATTAGAACCTTTCTTTGGTAGTAAAAACGAATACAGATACAAGGCTCGTTAGTGTCCCATTTTTTCATGTTAAACTCATTAAAAATTTTCTTTGACACCCACTGGTAAATTATATTTATACTTAAAAAATATGAAAATACAGTTGTGCAGTCACAAAGAATGTTTATCTGTCTTCGTCCTAATGGACTCTTATGACGGCTTGCAAAGAAGTAATAAAAAGCGCCTAATTTAAAGCCTTTAAAGTACAATAAATGTAATGTATAATAAACAGATCCCACAATTAGACGAAAAGTTTTGTCATTAGAAGTACATTCTAGCGTTAGCTGTCTCGGAAGAAATGAAGAGAAGTAGAGTTTTTTTTCATATGATCGCATAAATGATTTATTCAGTTACGAGGAGAATTTGATATCCTCTTCTTTTTCTTCTTTCTTTTTGCCGAAGTTGCTAGATTTATTGGAATTGCCCACACGATAACATACGGATTACTTTGATGTAAAATAAAAGCAAATGGCATTTAAGCTGGCGAATATGACGTAACTCAGTTATTACGCTTGTTGGATGTAGAATGCCATATAAAGCAGAATCTACGAAATGTGAAGGTTTCTGGAACAAGCTGACTTCCAATGGAAGTGATGTGGAGAACATTAATAGAGGATTGATATCGACGATCTCTTTCACAATTTCTCTCCGTTGCCTCGCAACTAAAATCATTTTCGATGTCTCTCTAATAAGACAAATACCGAAAATAATTTTTTACGCACTTTACAAGAATCTATGGACAGTGATGTGGTATAGATGCAGGACGATAATAGTTAAATAAAAAAAGAGAGAAAAGAAAAAGAGGGACAGAGATTTGAGAGGAAGGATTATACTCTTACACTGCAGACATGAAATCGGTAGTCGAGCCAGAAAAATTGGGACAACGATACGTAAATCAAGAATTCCGATACAGCGAACATATAGGTATTTGTTTAATCCGGAATAAAATTTTTTAAATTCGATCATTATTTTATGATTTATTCAGACTGAATGCCTTTAAGATCATATCGAGAAGTAAAATTGAATATATCGAATATATTAAGATTATTATATTCAACATTAACATTAACAGAAAAATATTTGGAAGATATTACTATCAATATTTAATTTCGATTAATTGTTCTTGGCTATTAATAGTCATTTCAGATAAATGAGCTTAATCATTTTTTAAAATTAAGTTCATCATCTTCTTTTTGCTTATGAAAAAGTCAGTTTCAACAAAAAAAAAAAAAGAAACGAGAAGGGGTATCTAAAATTCTCGATTCTTTCGGATGAAGTATATATCTGTATGATTGCTTTTGGTGACGAAAGAATCTCGTCATTTTCCCGCTTTCACGATATTAATATTTCATCGTACTTTTAAAGATAGCTGCGTGAAGTCGATTCGCGTAACGCGTGTAGTAGTATGGTTCGTATGATATGTTCGGTTCGTATGATATGTATTATTCCAGTGATATCGGAGAAGCGGAGAAGACTTGAACATAGCCGGCACTTTCAAAGTATATGTGTGCTGTGCGTATGCATACTTGTGTATTAATGATTCAGGGGAGATTTCAAGACAATATATGAAATATGTATTGATGTATTCTGTCCATATTTTTTTCATATGCATATATTTATTTCTTCATCTTCGTATGCTTATCGTAGAACGCGACTTCTTCAACTAAGAATTTTTTAATCCTCTAGACAGTGAATCTATTGAATTAATTTAATTGTGAATTTCTTCGACAAAAATGTTATGTTACGTAAACAATTTAATTTTCTTTATATAATATTTGCAAATTTAAATCATTTTTATTAAAATATGTTAAAATAGTAAATTCGGTTAGACACACTAATGTATCTTAAAGCTGTTTTGTATTGATTTAGTCTTATATGAAAGTAAAATATATGTAAAGTAGTAGATTTTATTCAACAGCACAATAAAATATATTGAGGATTTCTTGATTTAATTCGTTTTTATATTTATTGAAATTAATTAGTGACTGTTAATTTACATAAATTAAATAAATTTTATAAATAGATAGATTCGATATTAGTAATTGAATTACAGATTTTGAGTCAACTCCAGAAAGTTAACACACGCTTATTATTTTTATTATTATGAGTTTATATATACGCGTTTTTATTACAGTTTATCAAAATGAAATACGAATATTTGTTTATATATATATATATATTTTTTTTTAAATAGCATATGCAATAATGTGCAAAAAAATTCTCGTATGTATAATATATTAATCTGTGAGACATTTTTTGCTTTTAAACTTCCACGTTAATAACAATAGCGTTTCTATTCTGCTGCAAAAAAGAGCGATCGGTGTTTATCGCAGTATTATCTTGGTTCATCTTTCCTTAATCGCTGTTAAGAACATTTAAGTACACGTCAGAATCGAAAGTTTCATAATTACCTCTGGTCATTATCTTTCTTGAAAAATTTCCGATGGTCAAAATCTCTCTATCAATTTATTTCATCCGCATATTTCTTTTTTTTTATCGTTGTCCGATTTTTTATTTATGATTGCAACTACGTTAAATCTAAAATACGTATAGGTCACGTACAGTACAGGCAATTGATTATGCACATAGGGGAATATACACGCATATCGAAATGATTGAAAACGCACGTTTTTAGCATTGAATGGTATTACCTATTTGTCGCATCGCCAATATTTACATACACGTGCTCTTGCAGTTGATGATAAACAAGTGTAAACAATGCTACAACCATCTCTTTAAATCTTCGCATTTTAATTTCTACATTTCACCAAAATGGAGTTTAAGAATAAAGAATTAAATGAAATTTGTGTTAAAAATAGGTTAAATTGAATTTAGACTGAGACGATGTGTTGATGATCTAACACAAAGGCTTCTTTGCCCGAAATTATTTTTTTTCGCCCAAGAAGAACAAGAAAGTCAAAATAATAATATCAATTTGATGTCATTCACTGATTAATGATCAAATTTGTCATTATTTATCCTGATTCAATAATATGATATTATTTTGACTATTATCCCTCTTAGGCATTGTCTTTATTTCTGAAAAATATTTGAAAAACTTTATTTTTTAATGTCATTGTATTAGAATAAAATCTCTTCTCTTAAAATATTTACTCAATTTTTTTACGTGTATGCGATCTGACGTATCTCGTTAATCTCGTTGACTCTTCCACTCGTTTTTCTCTTCTTATTTTCCCTCTTATTTTTGACATAAGCTTTTGTGGACGTCAAGATAAACTTATACAATCACGTTTACTTTGCGAAAAAAGAGGATTTCCTAACTAGAAATGACAATAGAATCGACATCAAATCGATGTCAATTTAACATCGAATCGACATCAATTCCATTGTCATTTCTCACTGGGTTACAAGAATCATTTTATATAGCTTAAAATATACAGAAAAGAATCTACTTTAAAGATAAATAAATAAAAAATTTCGCGATCATTTTAGAAAATTGGTCAAGAAGACACATGTTAGACGCTGTAACGTAAAAAGATTTTAGAATCTTTCTTGAATATTTGCATACGTCAACATGCCTTTCTTAAAAGAGGATTTCTTGATATATACTTTTTCTTCTTCCTCTCTCGAGACTTGGAGCGATGGTTTTATTCAAACAAATTTTACTTTCGACGTCGTAACGTCTACGTATATTCTATCTGAACGTGATATATAAAACGGCTCGGAGCATACATAAAACACGATTACTGCGTTCATCAACTGTGAGCGTTGGCGAATCAGCAACAGGTTGCCTATTTGCCTCAGTAAACTTTATACCACTGGAAGGCTTACTCAAATGGAAGCTCGAAAGAAAGGGGAAAGAATGTATACAAGCCTATCTTCTTTTTCTATTGTTTCACTATTCGACTTGAAACATTAGTTTAAAGACAGTTGTATTTATAATTCTATGTACCTTTTTTAAACGGTTATAAGATATCAGATATATTTAGGAACTTATATAAAATAACAATAAAAATACATGAAAAATATATACATGAATTAATACGTGTTATTTGAAAATATGTTAAAGATTACTGATGTTAGTAAAGTTATAGGATATTTTAATGGCTCTTGGATGATCAATATATATTATTGAATTCGATATTACACAATATTTCTTTGATCATCAGGGAACAATGTTGAGGGTTTTCTGTGGTACCTTTTGTGAATAAAAAGATCTTTGAAATATTGGTCGTATCCACAGAGTGACCAATATTTTACAAGTTCTACAATGTATTTCAAAGAACTTTTTATTCGCATTGTACCCCTCAAATCCTCAACATTATCCCCAGAGGATTAATAAAATATTGCGCAGTATCAAATATTGTTTAATAATGTTGATTGTTTAAGAGCTGCTAACATATATAACTTTATATTTATAACTTTACTGAGTAAAATTGTTGAAACTCTAAATTAATTTTTAAATGATTGAAACATAACTGAAAGCATAATGATGTGTATACAAATTTTATTAACTTTATTTATACCAATATTTCCTTAAATATAGCGCTATTATCATAACAATTTTCGGTTTCCGAAGAAAAATATATAAGAAAATGTAGAAATAAAACAATCCCCGAATAGTTGCGAGAAAAGTTCTACCTTCCTTTGTCCGAATTGCTTTGAAAGAACCTTGTATAAAATTTTAATATGTTATTTAAGTAATGGAACGCGAAATTTTTGGACGATATGAGTTTCTTCCTCTTCCTCACAAAGAAGAGAAGATATCGAATTTATTCGTCCTTTGTCCACAATAGAAATTTTTGCTCCGACCTTGTTCTATTCGGCCATTTATCCATTATCCATTTGAACAAAACAAAGATCTATCTAGAAGTCTGAACACGGGTACATTGACGTAACGCAATTTCTTTTCTCTTTTCGAATTCGTTTGTAGGGTTTTCTCCTGTTCTTATCAATAACTTCTATTTACTTGATATGTCTTTTGGATCACGTTTCCTATTACGACGCTTCGCTTTCCTTTCTCGGATGACTCTTATCGTTTCTAACATTCCTCTCGTATGTACAAATTAATTCATCTTACACGCGTCTCGATGGAATATATTTATGTTATGATTATAAATTATAATACATCGTCTGGGCACAGTATGATATCAAAAAGCGCGCAAAATAACATGATGTCTATTTGATAAAAAAATTTTATTACGTCTCGAAAGTACAGAAACCATTTTATACTGTTTTTTAAAATACGCAAAAGAAGCTATTACTTTGAAAAAAAAAATATTTAAATGAATTGAAACTGAAATAAATCTAATTGGTACTCTCTAAACCTTTTAGAATCAGGGCTGGGCATGTATTTAAAATACTTTTATTTGAGAAACATTTGATAAGATTATTGTATTTTGTATTTTGTATTTCTGCGGGGTACATAAAAATATTTTGTATTTCATGAGAGCATATAAAAATATTTTATATTTTGTACTTCAGTATTAATAACGAAAAACTGAAAGTATATTTTATATTTTGTATTTCAAATACTAAAATTGATAATAAATTTTATTATTTGAGTTACAAAATATAAAAAACTTGCAATCTTTCGATTTTAAATACAAAATCTTTTATGAGCTCCTTTTGAAATACAAAATTTTAATAATATTTCGATCACTAAAGCTTTGTATAAGATATGTATAAAATATTTATATAACATTTCAAAAAATTAATAGTAATAAATATTCTGCGACTCTCAGTAGCCTTATAATCTTATTGTTATTTATTATTTTAATAAATATTTATCATAAATATTCTGTGCTGTCTGGGAAGGGATGTGTGAGTGATTTGAAGATTATTTATTGCTGACGAAGACTTTAAAGTGTGTGAGTCAAATATTATTTTTCATGAACATTAATTTTTTATTCATTTGACTTTATAAAATTAGACTGACTTTTTGCAAAGGCGCTCTTATTATTGCGCCATACTCATTGATCTGTTGTTTTTAAATCAATACATTTTTAAAATTAAATGTAAAATTAATGTAAAATTAAACAATTTATAATGTATAATTAATTTTGAAGGTCAAAATTGAGGGGATATAATGTAATTATGAGACAGAGTCCCCGAAATCATTATAAGATTTGCATGAAATCGCAATGTATAATCCGATAATTACATAACAACTATGAGAAATAGTCCCAAGCAAAACCACAAGTCATTATGATATCAAAATTATGTCAAAATGACTTCAAAATGATCATTAAAAGTCATTTTTCAATCACTTCCGATTCATTTTAGTATCATTTTAATATTATCGTGACTTATTCTGCTTGAGGTTGTGTGATATTAGATAAAATCAATTATTTTACCAAATGACTTCATACATGGTGAAGAAAATTATTTTAAGGAAAGGAAAATAATAATAAGTTTTTTGGACTGCTTCACGTATCTTTTACAAACGTTTTATACATTCTATTTAATTTTTTACTGATGTACAAGGATGTCGATTAATTATATTGTGATGTTATTGGTTGACATTATTTTAGTATCATGGCTACATCTGAAGTTCAAGGCTAATCACTCTTAGTATTGTGCTCTCACGTTATGTGGTAAGATATGTCAATCGACTTATCGAGTATTATTACGATATTTTCCTTCTGAATTGCGTGAACATCGATATGTGAATATGACATCTAATTCTCAATAGGTCCCCGCTATCGTATTAAGGAAAGCGTACGCTTAGGAAGTCGGGCCGCGCAACACTCGTGGGTCAATATATGCGGATATTCACTTCATGATACAATACAACTGTGAAGCAGAAAATAGAACAGGGATCCCAGAAAGTGGCTTGATGGGATTCATGATTTAAATGTCTGTCACGTCTGCTTCATTTGCTCACAGGAACTCTTGCTCTTCGAATTTTATGTTTCTATATTCTGCAAACTCATTACATATATTTAATTGTTATCTATATTTCTACCAGATTACTATTTGATGAAGAAGCAAATCAATTTTGCTGCAATAACAATTGTTCCATGTTACAGTAAAATTTCCTTTCTTAAATCAGCAAATAGAATCATTTTTCTGAGTTTTACTCATAGAAATATGTTAACTTGTTAAAGCAAACAGTCTATCATCAGAAAATGCAATTTTATTATTACATGTAATTATTGTTGATAGATTGTTGTCATAAAAATAAAAAAAAAATTAGAAAATACATAAAGAAGATAGAATAAATTTGTTGTTGGAGCAAAGCAATTTGGAAGTCTAACCCTTACGAAAAAATAAACTCTTAGCGGTCCGAAATAATACTTAAATTGAGTATATTAACTCCCAAATAAACCTCCAATTTGAGGATGAACACTCGATTTGAGTGTCACTTTGGATCCACCAAGAGTGTATTTTTTCGTAAAGGAAGAAAGTTATTTCAGTGAATAAAATAATTCTTTTTAAGAAACTTTTGATAGCAATTAATTTATTGCAACAGTTAAATACTACATTTTAACTCTAATTCCCTTTGATTTCATTGCTATTTGCAAAACTGAAGGATGTTAGTGATCGGCGTGAACAACATTATAGAGTAAAGTCGTCTGTTATGAGATAAACTCTTAATATGAGACAGCGGGGTTTCTGTGAAACTAATATGCGCATGTGGTCGGTTCCATCATGAACTTATTACTCTTAGGGTAAAATCTATTTAGTGTAGAAAATTCATTATTAGATCATGCATATAGTTGTTGCGAAAAAAGATTTGTGAAATTAAATGTATAATATAATATCTGTAAATTTAGATATTGTGAAATTAGAAATTTTATCGAGATGAATCTTTAATAATTGAAAATTATTATATAATAAATAAATATTCGGTAATAAATTCTACACAGCGATAGAGCAAAAATTAATAGAAAAATATAGGATGTGATGATTGGCTTAATTGTAAAAATTAGGTTTAGATGGTAATTGTGAAACTGTAAGGTGTGGGGCTTAAAATATAAGATACTTTTAATTTCTAAAAATTAAGAAATTAAAATTTTATTTTTTTTCTGACGGTTTTATTTTATAATAAGTATATAAGTTTGATATATTAATTGTAATTGATTTCTAGTCTTAGGATTATTCTGTTTTTAAAATATAAAGTCATCGAAAAATTATGCAATTACTAGATATAATTAAGATTGAAAGCTTTTCATAATTTTTTTCTTCATTTCCTATTATAAAATATCATCTTATATAAAGAAACCCTTGTGTCTCACATTAGAAACATTTTTTTAATTAATAAAATTGACAATTTTGATAAAAATCTTTATATACAACAAAGTATAGTTATTATCGATTGCTAACTTTTGGCGATAAAACTTGATTATATTTCCTATAACTTTGAAATAGAAGTTAAAAGTTAAATAAATTACAAGCCTTTAAAAAAAGGTATTTCATATTAGGTATCTTTATTCTATTCTTCCTTACAGCCCGAAAATGATGAGTTCGACGATAATGATCCTCGTATCCGTGACAACTATGGCAATCCTTTCCGGCGAAGCTCTCGCCGGGTCGCCTGGTATTTCATGCAACCCAGGATTTCTTGACGAACTTCCACCTAGACTCCGTAAAATCTGCATGGCCTTCGCCAGAATATGGGACGTTAGGGATATGAATGACTTCATTGACGACAAAGGTAATCGCCTGTCTAAGAGTGGGATTTCATTTATGTGTTTTTGTCGTATGACAATTATATGCAGGACAGAAAGATCCTCGGATCTCTCTATCCTATAGCCAATCAACAGGCTTGAAAAATTTGTCGTACGACAAAAACGCACAAATAAAAGTCCACCCTTACTGAATCATTCGTTTTATCGCTACGTGCCGTTAAAGGCATTTTAATTTATTTGAATGAATAAAAAGCGAATGTCACGCGATTGCGCACGAACAACACGTGCTTCTTCCTGATCTTTTTGCTATTACTGCTTAATTAATTTATATTATCGCCACTCGAAAACTTTGTCAGTATATATAATTAATTTTAAATTCTGCGCCTGAACATCACCTAAGGAGAATGTAATTGTGAAATAGTGTCTCTGAAATCATTACAAAATCTCTATGTAATCATTTTACAATCAGATAATTATGAAGTCTCAAAAATCTTTCATGTAGAATAATCAGAAATTATAAGTCATATGTAATCAGTAGAAATTATTTTGAATTTCTGTGCAATTACTGGAAATCATGTGTAATCACCATAAAGTCTATAATGAAATTGTATACGATTATCATAAAATTTAAATCTGAAATGAATGTATAAATAATTCTAAGTAATAATAATAAGCTAACAAAACTAGAGCTTCTCAAGAAATTGAATTTAGTTTTTCATACTTTTCAAGGCTTAAAGTAGAATGAGATATCTACGCACCTCATTTTATTTTAAACAGGCCCTGAAAAATATGACGAATTAATTAGAAATTGTCTAAGCGGTGTTATTTCTCAATCTCTTATTTCAAGATCTCTAAGCAGAAAACGTAAACAATATGCAGCCTTTTTTATACAGATGACGCACATTCGGTTGCATTTCTTTTTACGTATAAGATTCTAGGAGTGCATTCCGAATTTGTTGTTTACATTCTGCTACATTAGAATTATATTAAGTGACTACGTCATAATGGTTTTAATCAAATAAAAACATTTGCAATTACTAGAAATCCGATAATTGTGCAATCATGAGAAATCATTATATAATCGGATGAAATCGTTTATTTTACTAAGTGACTTTATATATGTAATGAAGAAAATTATTTGCAATTAGATGAAATCATTTACAATCAGATGAAATCGTATGACATCAAACGAAATCATATAATCTGTGGGATATTTCAGTTCGTGGTTACCCCTTCGATACTATCCCATATACTGCGAAGGACTGATTGCGATAGGGATAATTATGCACGATTTGTGTTTGTATTGTTTCAGAATACCGGGAGAACTTACCGCGATACGACAGCGCTGTCAAGAGACAAGACGTTGATCATATTTTCTTGCGCTTTGGAAAACGACGTTAGAACCAGGCATTACACTCTGCTCTCTATTCGCAAGCGAATAGATAAACGATTCGAGTTACCTTTAAGTTTCTCATTCGATCATTCCGTCGTCTAGAGAACTCAGCGCGTCTACGGAAAATGTAAAAAAAAAGGGAAAAAAATGAAAAGAGTAAGAGCAACATTTCACCGAAAAATGATCTCGTTAACATCGTTAATGGTTTAATAATTTTCATTTTTATTTTTGCTGTATACAAACAGCATTTAAGAGATCAAATTGATCCTCTCGAGCGCTCTGAATCGTCTCTGCGTGAAAGTAAGTATATCTTGTTAAATATATGGATTTTATGCGCGTTAAAGTAATTAGTTTTGCTCTCTTTGTTTGACAAAAGCGAAAACTTTAAAGGAACTTTAATTAACAATTAAACATATATTATATTACAGCACTGATTAACAGCTATTATTCCGTTAGCAGAACAAAAATTTCACATTATAAGATAATTTTGTTACAAGATAATTTTGATAATATAAATAATTTTTCTTTGAACACTTTAATATCCCGACATGTTGGAGCACTGAAAATATAATCATGTAACGCTCGAGAAAGAATAATTAGATAGTTACGAAAATAAAAACGAATTTCACGATATTTCATTCTCTTTGTTGATCATATATAATTTTATGAGTAATGTCAAATGTCAACTGTTAAATATTAAATCTTCGAAAACTGAAGCTACTCTTAATTCTATATGTTGCCACATCATAAATAAAGAGTCTATCGCAATGATGTACAACCATTTTAATCTATGCTGTATCACACTGTGAATGTACCGAATTTACTAATTACTCGTCTATTAATTAATCAATTAATTACTAATGCACTACCTTTAACTATTAGATTATAGGTCAGATTAACAGTCATTTTAACAGTGTAAGTACGTAGGAACGTTGTGTCGTATCGATTTTTGCGCCAACTACTATTTTCAATTAACTCTCATCTTCGCGTCGCTTGTAAGATGATGATCCTTCATGTGAAAGTAAAGAATGTTATGCGTCTTCGCGTGCCATTTATCTTAAAAAATCAAGCATTTTACGCCTTGTAATGCGATCAGTAAGTGACACGAACAATTAGTCCGAACGCAAGATTGAATTAAACGTAAATTAAATTTATTCAAATTAATTTCCGAAACATGTATTAGTAATATCTCAAAATGCGGGCTCGTGTTCGTTATTTAATTTAATTTCGTTAATCCAAATGAGATTTCCTTGATTATATTTCAATGATTACCTGACAGCACAGAATATTTATGATAAATATTTATCAATATATTCATTTTTTAAATGTTACATAGAATTTCATACATATTTTATATAAAGCTTTATTTTGGAAATATTGTTAAAATATAGATTAAATATTTTCATTGTGTGATATTTATAATAAACATAAATCAATATCTTTAATAAGTATTTTTTTACTTGGATTATATATATGTCTCATTAAATATTTTTTTAGCATTTACAATATATATAAATACAGTATATATTTCATAATATTTATAATAAATATTTATAATCTGTGTGCAATCCACCAAAAATATCTACAAAATATTTAGAATAAATATTTATAATTTATTTTGTAAATATTTTATGAATATTACGTGCTGTTTGGGAATCTATAGAACTATTTGGTAAACAGAATTGGAGAGAGAGCCAGATCCACAACATTATTTTTTCTTGATAAGAAAACGAAAGGAATTACTACTGCATTTGCATCTTTTTGAATTTCGTTTTATTTAATACTTTATTGAAATACATCATAAGCGTTAAATGTAAAAATGTTATTAAAATAAATTATTCTTGAGCGTTTCAAATGAATTTTCGTAAAAAATTAATTTTCAGTAGAAAAATATCAAAAAGAAATTACTGCTATATTTGTAATTTTTTTAATTTCATTTTATTGAATATTTTGTTGAATATTATATTATTAAGAATCCAAAGTTCTATTAAAATTATTCTTGAGCAACGTTTTTTGTAAATGATGCTGAATGGATTCTTATTAGCGACTTATTATAGATCGACTCTGAGTTTGATAATGTTTACTTTCCAAATTTTTTGGAGTAGAATCTCATTCTAAAGAATGAAAATTGAGTCAGTTGAAAAAGAGTGGCTTAACTTTTAGTCTTTAGGAATGAGATCTTACTTTTCAGAGTAATAATTCACTCTAAAAGTTTTATAGAGTAGATGTTTGCGTATCGATGCATTCGGGACAGCTTTGTTTATCGAAAAGGACGAAGATACAAATGAATGTTGTACTGCAGTTTCAATAAGTAAACCTTAAAATCAAATACTAAACAGCTAACTAAAATGTATGCTCTGCATTATCTGTCCCGATGTAACTGTCGAGACGGCACGTTCAGTTCCGATCCTTACAATCGCCATCGATCGCAAGATTATCCGATTATTCTCCAACTGTCTTGCCAACGTACGTGCCGGACCAAAGGTCCCTGTCCTAAGAGATCGCATTGTTTCCAACGTCTCTACGTCTTACGTCGTCGGATATATTCGCAGCTCGTTATGGATGTGTTAAGTATCACTCATGGAACGGATAAAACAGTAAGATATTGCTGATGCGACGCGTGCTAATACATTCATTGCGAAATAATAATATATTTATTATATATAACAGATAAATATATATACGCATATAAAGTGATTCTCTCAGAATGCTTTGTCGTTTATTATACACTACGCAACTGCACCATCCTTCGTCTTTCACTCTCTTTCTTTCTACATATTTGCTCTTTTGTTCACAATATTATGAATCTATTGTATACGGTATGAAATATTCCAAGCTCTCTAAATTACAATATCAAAGCGGTCGAGATTGCACTCCACCAGAAAATCGTCTGCTTGCGCAATGCATCTATATTTCGTCTCGATTACGTGAACTTAAGATTCTGAAGGAATCGGTATGAATATGCAATAGTATTTTTACGTGCAACTCGAATAACATAAAATGTTTTTATCAACGTAATTTATATCATAGAATATCACGTTCTTTGCTGAAAAAGAATTTGAGAAGAAACAAGGAAGAAGAAGGAAGAAGATGTTATGAGAGAGACTAACTTGATCCAAGCTCGATTTCCGGCGACAGGTGAATCTTGCGGAAATCGAGTTGTAAGAGAAAAGTACGAGAATGGTCGGAGCAGATCATGTCAACGAGAAGAGAATAGAGGTAGGCGACAAGTTAAGCGATGGTAGGTTTTTGTATGGTATAATAAGAAATAAAGTATCCCATTTTCGAGGATGTGCAGTCGTCCAACGTGGCGACTGTTCTTCAGCCAATCAAAATATTGTTTCAAATTGAATTTAAAAAAAGAATAAAAAAAAGAGAAAAAAGTAACATGATTACTACCGACTACTACCATGTGTTATAGGTGCATTAGAAGAGTGTTTCGAATGATTTAACAGTACGGGCACTATACTGACACGAAGTTTTTTGAATTTTTATTTAGCTACAGCAGATAGAATTTCATTTTTGTTTGTAGATTTGTTTATATATTTTTATCAACACTGTATTTGAATTTAATGCTAACTTTCGGAAAATACTTGATTTGTTGTTTTATTAGTCTGCCACCATTAAGACATGCAATGGAATATCTTCTCAGACAGCACACAATATTTATAAAATACTTACAAAATATTTGTAAATATTTATAAAACTTATTTGAATTTAGTAAACATTTTGTAATCTTAAATTGCACAGATTACAAACATTTATTATAAATATTATAAAATATTTATTATAAATGTTATAGTAAATGGCTAAATATGCTATAGAAATACTTAATAAGACATCATAATCTAAGTATAAGATACTTACTAAAATATTTATTTATTACTTAAAATATTTAGTCAATATTTCAATAATATTTCTAATAATAAAACTTTGTATAAGATATGTATAAAATATTCATATAACATTTCAAAAAATTAATAATAATAAATATTTATCATAAATATTTTGTGTTATCTGGGTATATATTCTTATACCACGAGTTATTGCGACATCTCGCATAAAAGGCGTCACGTTGCCACGTGATCGATTACGTTTAACAAAGTAAGTCACTTTGTTCTCAGAGAATCGCTTCCGTTATTCTCCTTTCTTCTTTTTTCCCATTTTTTTCTTTATTCGTCTAATACGTTTACGCGCACGTCACGTAAGTGGTCTCGACTTGTAAAACACAAGAAAATATTGCTGCATTTCTACCAACGCTAATATTTTCTGAGGACTTATCTTGTGTAATGTTTTATTTTTGCTGCCTTTCCGTATATTGTCTCACCGTATGTTCATTGCGGATATTTTAAATTTCCGCGTCTCGTGCAGACGTCGCCGTCATCGGTCTTATTTTCCGCGGTCCACACCTTACAATACGGACGGACATCCCTGTTTAGCAATTTAGAGAATACTGCATATGACGTTTCGAGAAATGTGTATTTTCCGCACTAAATGAAAATAAGTTAAGAATTTATTTAGTTTTTATTTATTTTCTCGAACTAACATTATAAAAATAATTGCGAGTATTAAAGGAAACAAACAGGAAACAGCTGTAATCTCTCTCTCTCTCTCTCTCTCTCTCTCTCTCTCTCTCGTTAAGCGCAAAAATATATTTCGCTCATGCGAGAATTCAATTAAGTTTACGAGAACGAACTGAACATATGGATTAATACAATTAAATGCGGATCGCAAATTGTGCGAAAACGCGAAATTGTGGAAAAATCAATATGGGATATATTTTGGCCGAAAAATCCATCAAATAAGTCAAGGATTAAGGCAATGTATATTAAGAGAAAAAAAACGCAACTGAATGGGGACATAAAACACAGAAAGATATTACGCTACAATTGGGTGCAAATATCCGTCAAATAAGTGAGAGAAGGGAACATTCTTAGAGAACAAGATTGCCGAAATTAAACCGGTTCCTAAATTACACTGACCTAGAAATTTAATTATTGTATTTATACATCTTCTTATGGATTATTTTTTGGAGAGAATGATATATAGTATTATAACTGCTGCATTATATATTCATGTGATGAAACGTAGTAGGAATATATTACATAAATAAAAAGATCATAGTAGGAATATATTTACATAAATAAAAAGATCGTGATAGCGTTGCAGTTTTTATATTTCATAGCAGAATTGCAGAAAATATATACTTAAATAGTTATGTTTTAATAGTTTATTGTTTTTATATTTTTTTATTATAATAATAATAACGACTTTATTGAGTGCAACTATTAATATTAAAAATACAAAATAAAATATTATATTAGAATAAATAACATATTAATAAAATTAAAAATTTTTTTACGTTATTATTTAGGTTAAATACATAAAGTGTTACAACATGTTTCTAAATTACATCACGATTCTTCTAAATCGCACGTTGCCTAACAGTCTTTTTTACATTTCTTATATTTTTATTCCATTTATAATTATGTAAAACTCTATATATATATATTGTAAACTTGCAAAGTGTTTTTCTTTCACATAGAAACTCCTCAAAATTACCTCCTGAAATTCTAATTCCTGAAATACTAAAACTTGTACTTCTAAAAATTATGAAAAATATTTTTATAATAAATCTATAATCTTTTCTCTTTCTTACATAATTTTTAAACATTTTTGCATTATTATAACTTTTTTTAAATGAGGAATTTCAATAAGCCTGCAAATGATTTTAATGGAAATGAGATTTTGACAATCTTCATCAAGGAACAACTCCCCAAGTCAAGAGAAAATAAAAATGACGTTATTTTGACATTATAAAAGTCAAAATGATAATTTTTGGTTATAAAATTTGATTATTTATTGATGTTACCAAAATAAAATCATTTTAACTTTTTGTTGATTTTTATATGTTCCTTGGCTTATATAAATTGTACTATTTACAGACTTATAAAAATCCTCATTTAAAATATTATATATATAGTAATGCCAAAAAATTATGAAAAAATTATACATAGAAAGAAGAAAGAATGTAGTTTATTATTCTGTAAAAATCTTAAAAACATTCTTTATTATTTTCGAATTTTAAGTCTTTATATGAAAATCGATGCGCGATTTCTGCAACTTTGTCTGCAAGTGTCTTATAGCAGCACAGTTAAAAGAACACTCGAGTTTGAGCTGACTAAAACAACGGCACGAACGGACTCCGAAGATTAATATCCCACTGTTGACTTCTTAGCAATTAACTACGCGGCAATATTTGTTCTTCCCTGCTGTCACCTATCTCATCGACCATTCTATATCCAAAGCAGCTTTTTATCGCGAATACCGCGAACATCGCGACGATTGCAGAATCCCGTTGTATCATTTCCTTATTTAATCCATATGTATATAGCATATATCGTATTTTATTCCGGGACGTAATTTATGTCGTTCGACAAATAGGGACCAAGTAACATCATCGCAAAGCATAAAGTAACTGGATCTTACATGACTTAGTACCCAATATCTCAAGGTAAATGAACCAATGGACATGATCCAATTAATTATTGGACGCAAAATGATAAAATTTTTTAAATATTAAGTTTCTAATGATCTCTAAATAAACTTTTTGTTGGATCTTAATACTTATATAATTCTTGTATGAATTTATATACTACGTATGTAGTCCCTAGAAACGCGCGCTGAAATGATTTTTCGCTCATATTGGGTCATTTAAAAAGTATCCGCGGTTTTTTCATTCAAAAATTGAACAAAAAACCGCGGATACTTTTTAAATGACCTAATATTTTCTTCAATAATAAGTTATATAATGTTCACATTTTAATGATTTCTATATATATATAGAGCAATACATATTTGTAACAATATAAATATATAAGTTTCTATAAATATATTGAATTTAATTATAGGAGAATGTAAGCATGATATATCCTTCTTGTGGATTAATAGATCATATCTGCATCTCCAATTAAAGTTGAATGTTGTTGGAGAAAATTAGTCTTATCTAATGTTGCAACTTCAAAAAAATTTATTACAATAATTAATGAGATGATAATGAATTTTGAATCTACGACTAAAAATTTAGGTGACAACTCTAATTTTATAAAGTAATCGAACAAGCTAAAGTACAAACAATTAGATAATCAATTGTCAAGACATTAATAGATATAATATATAGAGGAAAGAACAGTTTATATATAATCAATCGGAAAAAACAGTTTATACATTATCAATTCATCAATTAATGTTTAACTTTTGTACTAATAAAAAAGATTCACATTAATTATGATATAAAAATAAAAAAGTTCACATTAATTGATTACAACAAGTCATCCACTTTTGATAATCCACATAAGTTGACTGTAACACAGGTACTAATTTCTATATTTTGTAACTCGAAATACGAATTGCAAAACTTCATCAATCAGGAAATTTTGCGATCATTAGAATTTGGAAATTTTGCATTTCAAGTAACAACTAAGTACGAGCATTTGGACTATTAGAAAATGTGTAATTAAAGACGATTTCCATTGGATAGGATAATCTGAAACTCTTTGGACTAACATCAATACATGAAAAAATAAAATTGTTAAATAATGAGCGTTCTTACGTTACAATTAGACATGTTTAAGAAAATAATACTTAGAGTAGTCTCCCGTTGCGCGGAAAATAATGAAATTTGAAGTATGAAATTTTTATACTGAAGATGGCTTAATGTAGGCCGAAACGTCTGTAACATTTAATTTTTGTAATTCGATTATAAATTTTTGTAATCAAATATAATTACTCGCTAAGGATATCTTGTGTTCGTAATGTATGCCCTTTATCTTTCCGTTTTTAAATTTTGACCACGTATTGACATTTATTGTTTAAACAATAGAAAGTATATACTTACTATTTCGTTATATATCCGTTTTCCTTTTATAGGTTTTCATAAAACCTTGTCTTTAAGAAGAGTGTACTCAAAACACATCCACAAACAATTCGAAATGAATGTGATTTACAACAGCAAATTCTAATAATTAAAAAATTAAAGAATTTTTTAAAATATTCGAATGTTTAGCATGGATATATAAAATTATAAATATAAGTACAAACAATAATTGCAATTAAAAGCATAATTTTAGATACGTGTATTATTTTTATGGCTGGTAATATTTTAAGTATTATGCTATTTTAACGTGTAATTTGAGCATTTAAGAAGATACGCAGAAAATCATAGTAAAAGTAGTGGAACAGTGAATACAAATTAAAAATTGTAGATAATTTTTAAAGATTTGGAGATACATGCATAGTTTCATCTTTCAGACATAATAAAGTACAAACAACAGCGTCTACAAAGCGCTAAAAAAATGCTATATATACTTTTTTAAGCGCTTTTTAATGCTTTGTAGGTGCTGTGTGCTTGGGTGATAATCAAAAGATTCCTAGTGTTCTATTTATTTCAATAAAAGAGAGAGAAAATAAATTTTAAATTTTAGATAATTTTTATATAATTAAATAATTAAAATACCTGATCTTGCATAAAAATACGGATCTCCAGGTGACAGAGCCATTTCAAAAGTTTCTGTTAGCTTTTCCAATTAATTATTGAAAACAGATGTTTACACTACTAAATTGGACATAACATTACTCTTTCTCCTTTCTTATTATTATCCCTCTTTACGTTTTGATGTTTAAGAACACAATTTGTTTATTAAAGAAAAAAATATAACGCAAGAAAAGTCAAATATTTTTAAACAATTTAATAGTGATAACAGAGAAAACAATGAGAGTTTGACTAGAATTGATCATTCGAATGGACATTTTGCTTCACAGTTGGATAGTATTGTGTAGTTATGGTTGATCAGGTAAATGAGATAAATACAATATATAATTTATAAATTATTATGTGTTCAAATAGTATTAGATATTAGATATAGAAATCTTTATCTTAATACTTAAATAATAAAATACAACATTTTTATATCATAATTCAACATGTTTTTGGTTATATAATGTTATTCGAGTAAAGAATGCACGTTTTGTTCGAGTACAATTGCAATAAATAACATTATTACATAACTTATTCCTGAATACGTATTCAAATAATTTCATTATCATTTTTTATTCAGTGGAAGAATGCTAATTAATAATACGTATTTTTACAGAATGTGACCAATAAAAATATCAAATAAACTTTATCATTTCAATATCGACCACTCGTTTATTATCAAACATAGCAACATCTATCTTTAAATTAATAATTTTTTATAAACTTTTCATCATTCGTATTGATACTTTTTTTTAAATATTAACACAACCAAAGACACAAAATATTAACAATCTAAGCGGATTATTTTGTATTTAATCTTTTAAGGTGACAATCTTGCTGTTTTATTAATTTCATAGGTTTCGAGGAACTAAATTTGAGATCTGCGGTTATCGCTAAGTCTGGTTAGCAATATCCTGTATTAAGTAGAATATATTCTATACACGAAACTCTTTTTACAAAGTTTTTGAAGGCACCTAGTTACCAAAACTATATTTATTTCCGAAAAAGATAAATTGCTGTTTTACGGCCTGCAGCCTTTAAAAGAATTCTACTTTTTTTTTAAACCAGATTTAATCTTATGTTTTTTTTTAAATTTTTAGATATTTCCAAAAAAAGCTTTTTAGAAAAACTTTCAAAAATTGTGCATTCTACGGATTAATATCCTATAGTTCTATATTTATGAAGTAGTCTGTCATTTATAGTACAATCGGCACAATTTACATATTTCTACATAGTTTCAAAGTTCTACATAGTTAAAATATTATTAGTTTAAAGTTTTTATGTATAGAGAATGATTAGCTTTCCGATTGTCACCATCAATAACGGATTACTTTGTGGTATAATTAAGTAATTATTAAATTATTACAAAAAATTGAAAAGTATCATACAACTGGGAAAATTAGTAACATCCTATACATTGGACTATTTCATAAGGCAAGATATCCCTCTGGAGACACATGTATATATGTATATATAATTATGTTTAGTCATTAGAATTAATAAATATTAAGCCATTTAAATATTTAATCATACAATAGATATTAAATATATAAGATATTTTAAATCTATAACAACAGGCTGATAGATTATATATCCTTTGTCGTATCTCATTACGTCTATTGTATTAATTCATAAAGAAAATATTTTAAATATAAGTATTGGGTTTTTACTTTTATACAATAAATTAGTAATAAATAACAATATTGATTGTTACGAAGAAACATTTTAAGATTAGGCATTGTGCAATGCAGTAAAAATTTCATAATATACGATAATATACGATTCTATAATAGAATTAATATTGCCGAATTTAGTCATATTTATTTAGTCACATCATTAATTGCCTTTGTGTTAAATAGTCGTTCATGGCGGCGCTGAATGTGGAGGTTGGGGTCAGCAATTTGAGACAGCGCTGTGTTTCTCATCTGCATAATAAGATACTGTTACAACATCGCCACCCACATTAATGAGACATTGACCCTAGAAATATATTTTTTATAAAATATGCAACCAGCATGGGAATATGCTTGCACGTTAAATAATATATTTTTACTAACTTGATTTTTGTGAGGGCTGTGAAGAAGCACGCACTGCGTCATAAAGAATGCTACCATGGCGTTACCGCCTAATGCCGTAATGTGCGCGCGAACAATCGCCAAAACTTCCATTACAAAACTATGAGTAAAACCACTCAATCCACCATTCTATAACATCATCAGAATTGTTATCGTTATATTTTATAACATTTCGTCGAGAATAATTACTATGGATTCTACAAAATTTACCTCCCGTATCGATGTACTTTCGCGAATGAAAAAGAAATTTAAATTGCCTTGATATCTCTCTATTCTTCCACCTGGTAGATAAGATAAAGGCGTTATGTCCACGCCATATCTTCCTTTTAAAGGCACCTATAATGAATTAAAATATGAAAAAGTTCTCATATTATTCATGCTTAACATTTACCATAAATTTAAAGGTAGAAATTGAGAGAAAAACACAATAAAAATATATATATATAATTTATATATATATATATATATATATATATATATATATATATAAAATAACATATATATACATTTATTTAAAAGAAATATTCTTACATGTTTACGTCTATGACTAGTAAATGATTTTATACGCAAAGGTGAGCGTGGTCTTGGCTTTTGTACAGGAGTACCACTTAATGTGGGATTTCCCGCACAAGTACGTGTTGCATTGTCGAATATAACATTGTTCTCTAAATGATCCTCGTCTAAGCTGAATATCATATCACTGTCATCTGGTATAAGAAATAAAAAAAAAAAGAATTAATTTTTCCCTTAAAATATACATTAACGATAGCATAATCATAAATTGTAATATAAAATCCGATAATAA
The DNA here is from genome assembly GCF_000204515.1 of Acromyrmex echinatior. Next base: position 1,814,666 of record NW_011626826.1, on the reverse strand, counting down.
TTCCCGATAAAAATAGAAAAGTAATTTGTAAACAGAACTGTTTAAAAAAATACCTGATTTTCTCACTTGATCCTTACTCAAGGAACGACACACAATTTTCCTTTTATATTTATTCGTACTCAAAGGTTCCCCTAAGCCAAGTGCCATACCAACAACGGTCAGTTGTATCTCGTCTTGTTCGGGTAATGCTACTTTAAACTGCATATCGCACAGCGCACATGGAACCATCCGTCTTAATTTAAAATATAAGGACTAAAATAAAGTGAAAAAACATTTTACTAAAATAAAAATACTTCTTTTCCACGAAGCATATTTTCAATTAAACATACGCGAACAAATAAAGACATTTTCCAAAGTGAAGACGTTTTCTATGAAACAATTTAGAGATGAAAATACCTGAAGTAATCTGGCAAAATATTTCGATGGCATCGATGCGAATTGTCCCATAGGAATTTTAGCCCTTGAGATTTGCGTGAACATTTGTAAATTCCTGACAATTTCTAAATCTTCGAGGCCAGGTATGGTTTGTGTGTTAACGACATGGAAATCATCAGGTGGTCTGTTGTCCATTAATGACGATATCCGGTCCATATCCTCGATGTCATCCACTTCCAAGACACACGCATCGCGAGTACCCAATCCAAGATCGAGTTCCGGCAGATCCTCGTCTGATTCGTCTGTATCAGAAGTACTCGGAATGCGTCCATTTTCGACTTCCTACAATCGCGTCACGATTATAATTAACGATCAAACCCTAGGATGATATTCTCTGAAATGAAAACGGTGCTAAGTCCCACATACGTTGACTCCGATAGGTTTCAGACGATAAAACTCTCTATTCTTCTTCACCGTTTCTACGATAGACTTTTGCATTTCCCCCAACTGCTCCTCGTTGTGCCACGAATTTCCAGACGCTATTTGCGGGATGGTGGGTGGTGGCAGAGCCGTCAAATAAATTGCGGTGCCTACCGCCATTCCGATTACAAGTCGTTCGCCCACAGAAACCTGCAATCTGAGACCGAAGACCGCATTCATGCCTTTAATCTTGAGCTTGTTCAACAATAAACTATGTAGCTCGTATTCCAAAAATGGCAGGCAATCGGATATCTCCTTCGCGTTCAGTTCGCCCCGCAGGTCCTTCTTGCTTTTGCACACAGTCGCTTGAATGAAGCAGCCTCTTCCAGTCATCGGTATATTTGCGGGCACTTCTATAGTAGTGAACATTACATCTGGGACTTTGGCACGTTTGCATATGGCACATTTTGATACATTAACTCTAAATGGCACGCTACCCTCGCTATAAGGGAGATGGCACAGGTTGCATCGCAATTGAGACTGGCCGCAGGAGCCCTCGTGATCGTTGCTCTCGGAAGAATGTTTGCATATCTTCCCATTTTGCCGTTCCGAGTGAGTCACGACGGATACATCGCCGTCGACTCTCTCCGCCTTCATCACTACGGACTTTTGCTGGCTCTTTTCTGAATCCACGGCAGCCGCGGGTACACCTTGCTGAAGTTTATTCAAAACGACACCGTCCGAATCTTGACCGGAATTATGAAAATTTATGACTGCCGCGGTACCGGAAGCACTTAGCACACACACGTCGTCACTGTAAAAAAAATGCACAATATTATTGATACAAAGAGATACTAGAAAGGATTAAACTCATTACAAAATAAATTAACATCAATTCTTTCCGCTCGTATAATTTATACAAAAATAATAAATAGTAAACCCAGGTCAATACATTAAACTTAATCATAATATGTTAATGTAATTAGATATATGAGATAGTTATGTATTTTTGCAGCTGATGAGGACTAAGTATAGTTGAAACGTATCGTTGAAACTTATCGTCGGAAAATTATAATTTGTGAATAATAAATATTTTTTTTACATCTATAGCTCATTTAATATATTAACCTGGATTTACTATTTATTATTTTACGAAAAACTATTGTTCTTATTTTAAAAAAAATTGTGTCTTATGGTAATAAGACATGCAACAAATATAAAACTCTTACCATATACTGGTTTCTTCTTTGTAGCCTATAACAACGTTGCAAGCTAATGCTCTCGCGTGCGATCTAACTTCCATTCTAATTTCAGTCCACCACGAATCACGGCCCTCCGGCTCCTCCAGATTACTTATCCTCTCGAGTAATTTTACCGACTTCGAGCTCACTAGACCACCTATTCCATCATGCATATAATTCAGTTCGTTATTATTATGTTTAATTTACACAAACTTTATATTTGTTAAGTGAATCGACTAGATTTATTTATTATTGTAAAGAACCAAATATGATGTCTCACATTGAAGAAGTAGTCTTCAAGACGCCTCATGTACTTAATAAACTTAATTACCTATATGTAATATGAAGCCAGGTGGATAATGTTGCATAGTAATAAATGGATACTCTAACATTTCCAACGTATCTTGATTCATAGGTCTGACGACTGCAGTCGATGTCCTTAAGGGTCCTGCTATCGATCTGTCACTGCCGAGAGAGTTACCTGAGACACGAAAATGTAAACTTTTCACCCTTTTCTCTCTCTTTTTAATCAAATCTTTATAACTGAAGTTTTAACTAAATTCTAAATATATATATATGATTTCATTTGTAGACAATTTGTCTTTCATAAAACAAAAATTAAAATAGAGAGAAATTAAAAGAAACAAATTTTTAATTGTCACCAAGAGAGTTAAGAGACACGAATGTATAAACTTTTCACCCTTTTCTCTCCTTTTTTAATCAAATCTTTATAACTAAAGTTCTAAGAAGAAAGAAAGAATATTTTAATTTTGAACGTGCAATAATTATAGTATAATTTCTATCTTTCTTCTTATTCTAAAAAAATAGTAAATTTATCTCATTCTTTAGTGAGAAGAATAATTTAATATACCTTTAGGAGTAACGCTCAGATCGGAATCACTCGATCTCCGGTGAAGTGGCACGTTGGCAAGCGTTCTGGTCGCCGGTGACTGGGACATTTTCGGAGCCATCGTGGGAACGGCCGGAAGTGGACAGGACGGACTGACCGACGTCTCATCTTGCTGCCTAAGATCGGGAGAAGGATGGGACACACGCGAGTTGTAAGTTATATTAGCATTGTTAGTGGGCATAGCGCAATCAATATGACGTGATGTTTTTTCTAGATTACAAGTGCAACTAACAGACACTGTGGATACCGCGTCGGGTTTCCTGCGGCCGTTCCTCGGCGAGGTTCCGGATGAACCGTCATGCGGACGGTGAAACGCAGGAGATGGAGATACGCGCGTGCGGTCGGTTAAACTAATGAGAGAAGAGCCACAGGAACGAGAGGTGGCATAGGGAATAGGATGCTGACTTGAGGAAAGGCGTTCAGGATTTGAGCGAACGCGAGGAACGCGAGGAACGCGAAGAAAAACGTCCTTCGTGTGACATCTATGCGACAAACGTCTCCTCGTGGATGCGCCATGGAAAGGAAATCTGTCGAACGAATTCCTCGACTTTCTTGAGTCTTTGCGGAAAACCTTCCTCTCGAGCTTTCTCTTCTTGCTCCTCAATGATACATTTCTTTTGTTGTGACACGTGGATACCATCATCTTCGTGTCGATCAGCTTGATCAAATCACGCATGCTTCTCCGTCTCTCGATGGTCGCCATCGCGCAAGCTTCTTCGTTCGATAAGCTAATCCGTGTCGTTACATGCGGTAAACTAATAGCCAGATTCTTCTCCTTGTCTGCGTTTATGTGATCTTCCGATTTTTCAATGCAAGAAGGAGACTTGAGTCGCGCCGATAAATCTTCATGTTTCGTCAAATAAACACGATGTGTCTCGGAAACTGACGACCTAGATATAACACTGCTATGCCGCTTATCATTCTCTATTTTTAAATTTTTTTTATGCTCGCTTTCAGAAGTGTCGGACACTTGTCTTAAGTCATCGATCTCTTGATTATCAGACGAATGAGATAATTCTGAAGTAAAGATATTGGCCTCGGTTAGAACGTATGAATTTGTAATATCAGGCTGACTTTCGCTATTCGAGAACCCAGACGCGTCGATCGACGTATCCGAGTCTATGCTGTCTTGAGTGTCCACGGTGATTATAGGGATCGTATCGTTTCGTACGATGTCTTCCGTTCTCGCTAAATTTGGACTTAATAGTGAACGATTCATCGATTCCATCTGCAGAGTAGAATCCGTGCAGCTTTCCGCGCTGGAGTGCGTAATGGGAATTCTCTCCTGGAGGCTCGACGAGTCTTCCGCTTTGTCGGAGTCTCTGTCAATCGAGTATCTCGAATCGTCCAAAATATTGTAGCTCGTGGTGTCCTCCGACAATTCGTCATCTGTAGAATTACCGTCATCGAAGGAGGACGTCTCCGTTTCATCGATCAAGGACGCGACATCCTGTCTCTGCTCTTCGCTCTGGATGTTTCTATCTACATTTTCATGAAGATTTTCTCTACAGCGTGTTTCTTTCTTTACCTCTTCATTGGGTTGTTCTTCGCTGGAAAAAACTGAAATAGGATCAGTATTTTTTATATTTTCCAGAGGCATGTTATGTATAGATCCAATCAGTAACGCGGCCATTATCCCACCAGTCTTGGTTTCTTTGAGACTTCTGTCTTTCTCGGGATTCATGGCGAACGAACTGATCGTATTAGTTTCAGAATCGGACTTCGCGGCAGAGTGATTTTCTTCGCCGACCGAGTCAAATTTGCTACGCAGGTGTTTGATTTGCTTGGAGAGACGATCTTTTGGCGATTCTTTCTTCGTATCCTCCGGCGTTAACATAGTGCGTATAGACCTCATCGTCTCATCGATTAAATTCCGGCTAATTTCCGGAGACGGAGTGACATCTGAACTACTGGACGCGGTTATCCTTAGACTCACCATGCTCGACGTATTGGATCGTAAAAAAGGAATACGCTTGATATGTTTCCTTCGCGCTCCAGCAAAATATCCAGGAGCCTTTGTAGCGCGTTCCAGGCGCGTTAGAGACGATGTGGATTGCATGTAAAACGGGAGATTCCTGTTTCTATGAATGGGATACGAAGCGGGAGTTAAAATAGGGATGAACGGCACGCTGTTGTCAGAATAACATTCCGTTCGCGCTATCGTGCGTGAGGAAAGCGCAAATGCGATCCTATGCAAACGCATGAGGGTAAGGAACAAGAAGAAAAGTATCAATTAATTCGTATACTTCCTAAAAAGTATAATATAATTAAAAACAATGAGATGGACGATTTAATTCAAGCGATCAGGAAAGAGTATAAATTAGGTGCTATTTATGAAGAGTAAACAGTATAACAGTTTCTTTTTCAAACATTGAACATAAAACCAAGTGCTTTAAAGAAATTATAAAGTGTAAAGCTAATTCTATTACGTAAAAAAGATTAGATTAAATTAGTAGATATGGAATTAAGAAAATATTTCAATGTCAATTCAGATATCAACGTTTTATTAACGATGATAAGCAATTTGATTTGATCTATTCGTAATATCGAAGTAACGACAACCTAAATGAAAGATAATCAGCATTTAATTACAGATAAAATTAATTCGTCCAATAAATTCGGATCATATCTATCTGCCGCACATTATTTTCAACCACAGGAATAGAACGTCTCAGCCGTAAAATAGCTATATTTCCTTGTATGAAATTCTCGAAATAGCTTGTTTGCGAGCGCCAACTTTAACGTAGATTATGTGAGTTGGCGACACCTATTTAATTGATTCGTACGATGCCAGATGAAATTGCGCAATAATTTATCGTTTATCATTTATGATCGAATTATATTTGAACAAGGACTGCCCGGTAATTCATAACTGGATATGTAATAGAAGTACTCACTCTTCGATATTAATGCTGTCGCAAGGAAAACCGAGAACATCATGTAGTTTTACAAGCGTTACTGCAGTGCCTATACCTCTGGCAACGATACCGGATTCGCCTTCCAGATCGAAGTTTTGCAGATATCTAATGCCAAATATCGAATTATAAAATAAAATAGCAAGCATATTTTTAGATACTAAATGTTTTAAATCAATTTAATTTTTACTTGAGTATTATGACGAAATATTATAATAAAAATAATTGAAAGTTTTTCTAGAAAAATAAAATTTACCCAATCACAGCATTTCCACCAAGATCCAGTGCTTTTAATCCAATCTTTCTTTGGACCTCTCCGCTCAATTTAAAAAATAGAGTCTGTCGTGCCTCGTTCGATGCTCTAGGTGTTCTTATTTTATCAATCCACTTGTATTCCGGATCGTCACTAACTACAAGTTCTTCAACAAATCCATGTATCATTTGAGCATGATATCCATATGGTATATTAGGTGCTAAAATGTATTTAAAATATTTATTGCAGATTTCAAAACATTTCTTATAGCAAACTTATACAAGTAACATAAATATTAAATTTGGAAAGCTAACAATTCAATAAAAAATGAATTATAAAATTAGATATATTATATAAAATGAAGTATCCTACGTAATATTTATTTCTCTCTTAAAATTATCACTATGTAAAAATTAAATATACTTACAGTAAAAAAATTGTACTCCACAGGACGACTGTCTGAACTTATTGAAATCAGAGAACAGCTCTACTTTAATGATAATATTAACTTCGCCACGTATGCCATGCATTGTATCATATACAGGTATCCATCCAGTCATAACTGATCCTATAAAAAATATACAGGCAAAGAGAAAATATTTGAAAAATACGCAAAATGTATAAGTGTATCTCTTATAGTATATTATATATCACCTTGAGAACCAGCAGTGGTGTTCATAGCTGCCTCTACGGTCCAAATATTTTTTACAGAAGGCAGCACACCAGGTAACAACAACGGATTAAGATTTATGTAAACTTTGCCTATTGCATCGTTGGCAGAATACGTGTCATGGTCCATTAATCTGATTTGCAACGGTTCGTCTTGCAGCTCTGCATCGTCAACTTCAAATCTATACCATTCTGAGTTCCATTGCGGATTCAGGGACTTTCGGCACACGTCTGTCTTGTAAGTTATATTGCCAAATTTCAATTCTACGTAAGCGTCTGTCGTGTCACCGGAACGGTCCATCACTGGCAGATTACGACCTGCCAGTATCTTCACTTTTATTTTTCCAGGCATCGTGTAACTTTGATCCTCAACAAGCGATCTATCCATGAAAATAGATTCCACTCATTTACTTATCTGCATCATGTTAAGGTAATTATAATTATTCAGTTTACATGAAACATTTATGATTGTGTCATCTAAATTGAACAATTATTTACATTAATATAAAAAAAAATATATTTATAATATTCAAATAACATAGAAATTATAATTTACAGATAAATTTATAATCAAATATTTTATATCATAAACATATTATATTAAAAAAAATTATATTAAATATATTAAATATATCTACAAATGTACGTACAGCTTCTATACTTCTTTGCACCAAGTAGTACGTTACACTTACACTTATTTAACAGATAACTTTTACGCTTTTATTATCTATTTATATATGATACCTTATAAGGCTGAATAAATACTTAAAAATGCTCTCAAAGTAGATGTTATTTATTCGTGAAATATGAAATCCGATACGTGGCAAAACTAAAAATTCGCAAATTTCGCTAGCAATGTTCGCTCACCATGTCCCGCATTTAGCCCGGCAATGACACTTCGCGAGTGATTTAATAACGAACAGCTTGTCTGCGGATAATCACATCTTCCTAATTTTTCTCGCTCGACAATGCTCGACGATTAACCTCCCGATCTCTCTCGCTCCGGGTCCCTCCAATTTCGAACAGCGGGCTCCATCTAGTAGCGTCCGGGGGAACCGCACGTCCTACCGGCCCGTGTTGTCCCCTCTGCGTGATAACCTATAAAAAGCTGGGAAAGAAACGGTGAGAAGCGAGTCGCCCGAGCTCACCGGAGACCCGTCGGTGCGCGTGCGAAATTCGCGGTTTTTAAAATGGACGACGAGACTGATCAGGAGACCACGATCGAGGACGACTACTACACGTTCCTGAACATCTCGAGAAACGTGAGAACACCTCGATTCGTTCCGTATGCAATTCGCCCGGTTTCCAAGGGGGTAGAAATCGAGTCTCGTACACCTTCCACGTGACACCTTCGTCCTCGGCACGCTGACGTAACGACGTGCTCCAGAGGATCCGTTTCCTTGCGACCGACACGAGGAATTGCGGATAAATTAATTGGAAAACGCGACGTCGATACTGTCTCGCTCGTTCTTAACATATTATTTATCCTGCAACATAATTTTTGGTTGCAGAACGCAAATCCGTTTGATCTTTGCATTATAAACGAGTGAATGTCATTTTAAATTCGTCCCTTTTCATCTTTTCTTTCATAAAAGTTACCTTTTATTTATGATGCAATCATATAGTCTGTTGTAATGATTGCCTTCGATGTTCTAGGCTAGTCCTGAAGATATCAGCAATGCATATCGCAGACTTAGTAGACTCTACCATCCAGATAAGCATGTGGATCCAACACTTAAAAAGGAAGCTGAGGTTCTTTTTAATCGCACAAAGAAAGCTTATGAAGGTATATTACAATATATTTAATATATGTATATTTGTATCAGAAGAATATTGATTTAGAATTTATTTCATATAACTGATACCTTGCAATTATTTTTGTTATTCTTTTATCATTATTATTGTAGCAAGTTATAAAATAAAATATTTAATTGCTTCTTTATTTATTTGCAATATGAATTTTTGATCTTAGAGCATTAAAATTATGTGTATTATATTAGTTTATTTATTTTTTTATTTTTTTTTATTTAAATATGAATCTTGAATGTAAAATGCTTGATATTGTAGTGTTGAACGATCCACATCAAAGGGCAATTTACGACTCGCTGGGAATCCGTGGATTGGAGACAGAAGGATGGGAAATAGTACAGCGTACAAAAACACCTCAAGAGATTCGCGAGGAATACGAGAGGCTGGCAAGGGAGAGAGAGGAGAGACGACTGCAGCAGCATACCAATCCCAAAGGCACTGTAACGGTAAACATCAATGCCACCGATCTTTTCAGTAAATACGATGAAGATTACAGCGATGGGTAAGATCGATCAGTCTAAATTATTACATTGATATTATTATGATAAAACATTGATATTATTATGATAAAACACAGTAAGAGATTGCTTAATAATGAAATTTATTATTAAACAGTATTACTAAATTTTAACAAATCAATAATTATAATCCTTGATTAAAAAGTTATGGATCTAGTTTCAGCAATGGACTGTTTTCATGCATCGAAGTCAGCGGAATGTCGTTTGCACAATCTATTGAAGCGCCTCTGACCCTGAGAGATACCGTGACTATGTCCGGTCAACTAGGAACCCAAAACGGTACTGGTTCCGGGTCTATCAATGTTTCAGCGAAAAGGCTGGTATCTTCAAAGGGTTGGATCGAAGTCGAGGTCGGAGCTGGCAACGGTCCAACGTTCTCCCTCAAAGCATTTCGCACATTAACGAAACGATTGTTTTGTGACGGTGCAACAATACTGCAGTTTACGTCGCATGGCGTGAAAGCTGGCTACGTTGGGAGTACGTTTACTTGCGGTTTTCATAATATAATTGTAACCATGTAATTCTTGGTTTCTTATATTATTCACATATTTATTTGTTTTATATATGGAAGGATATCTTGAACAAAATTGTTATATTTACAGCTCTTGCGATGCAATTGGATAAACATACGGTGGGATATCTTACGTACAGAGCTGGCATTCAAGACGCCATGAGCACAATGATTGTAAGAGACACGTCTCAATCGTACACGGCGTTTTCTATACATTTCGGACTTCTACATTCTTTTGTCAGCCTTAATTATACTTACAAAATGGAAGAAAAGCAACTTAAGCTTCGTGGTAGTGTCAAGTTAGTATTGTCAACGTTTTTTTATTCTATTATCAATAAATTTAATAGTTATGTATAATTTGGTCTATATAATTTATAGAGCCGGAACATTTGGTGCGTTTCTTGAATATGGCGCGGAAAAGAAGGTCTCCAAGCATAGCTCAGTCTCAGCGGCTGTACGCATCGGTGTTCCAACTGGCGTCACGTTAAAACTTAGATTGAGTCGCGCCTCGCAGGCGTACACGTTCCCTATCCATCTATGTGACGAAGTTCTTCCAGCTCCGGTTTTTTATGCCACTGTAGCACCTATAATCACTTGGACGGTCATTAAGAAGCTCATAATCGATCCCGTCGTGAAAGAGCGAACAGAGCGCGAGAAGGAGAAACAGAGAGAGATGAACAAGTCCAGAATGTTGGAGAAACAAAGGGAAGCCAAAGCGGCCACCGAACTAATGAAGGAAACCGTCAGCAGGATAAGAGCCGAGGAGGAATCCAAGAAAGGATTAATCATTACCAAAGCGTTGTACGGTCGATTCGTTTATCCACAAGATCGAGCTGCCACGGACGAAAGCGGACACAGAGACGAAATGATAGATGTAACGATTCCTTTGCAATGTTTAGTCAAGGATTCCAAACTGATCCTTCATAAAGCATCTAAGGTGCGCTCTTATAAACTTATCTCTTATGTCAAGAGTCTTTATTTCATTTAAATCTTATTTCTTATTTTATATTTCAAAATCTTCTGTGTGTCTATACTATAACTACAAATATATACTTGACGGGAGACGCTACCGTCTCTTCTGGTATATATAAAATTTGACACTTTATTTTACATAAATAAGATTTAATGTACAAAGAGGACCTCCTATAATTGAAGTAGTAAGCTATAAGTTGTAATGCCAAGAGAGTAATCGACTATGACCGATCAATTTCAGCTAAGTATTTATTTTTCCCAAAATTACAATTACCTCATTTCATTCTGTTATCGATTGTTAAAACTTTAATCTCCGTAATTTCTTATAAACTAAAGTATATATAAAGTGAAAATTGAAATATTTGTAAATCATATGAAATCGTATGTTGTTGCAGAGCCAATTACCTGGATTTTATGATCCATGTGTGGGAGAAGATAAGCAACTTTTGGTACAGTATCTCTTCCATACTCATACGCATGAATGCGTTATACAGGATGATGCACCTCTTAGGATACCAATCTCGTGTAAGAGTTCGCCTGTCTGTTACAAAAAAATTTGTATTTAACGATTTGTCAATATATTATTTGTATGTTTCAGCACACAAAGTGAATACTACTTGACATACAGATTCAACATCGAAATCAAAAACCAGTCGTCGCGGTTCCCGTCAATGATTGACATGTTACTTTGGTATAGATTTGTTCATTTTTAGAGGTTTAATTTTACATAAAGGGCAAAACATTAAATTGTTCGTTGATCCTTAAACTTTGTACATTAATGTCGTTTCTTCAGTAAAATGTATTTTATTATTTAAAAATAATTATAAAAATATTTTAAATATGTTACATTTCGCAGAAGTTTTGCGAAAAAAATGTTCTATAGAAAAAAAAATAGATCTTTATATAAATATTCAGTTGTACTCACGAAGCTTTTAATCGTGAGCTGAACTGAGATGTACTCATTTTGCTCATTGAAATTATATTCCAAATATTTTAGAGTAAAAGTCAACCTGAACACAAATCTATTTACTGCCTATAGAAATGTAATGACATACATATATGCCACATAAAATAGAAAACATAATTTCAAAAATCATATTATTGATCTTTTAACAATCATTTAAAGATTATTATGAGTAAAAAATAACAATCAGCCAAGAATTATATTACATATGCATATTATTACATATTGAGAAAAACATTTGTTAATTAATTGCATCCTATTACATTGGAGTTAAAGTATTAGTGTACGATTTATTCTTGTACAAAATAGATATCATTTTGACACGATAATGTGTATATAATTATATACATAACTTCAAAAAATTATGTATATAATTTCTAATCATATAAAACAGATATCTATATAATCATCTATTCTATATACCTACAGAAGTATATTTGTATGTATGTATATTTACAAATAGGTGTTATTTACAAATAACGCTATAAATAGTTCGACATTATATCATGAAATAAATTTGCTCGTTGAAACAAAGATCCTTAATCTATCAGATTAAAATAATTTAGTTGCCAAATTGTTTTTCTAGCAATATGTTATTTTTCTAGTTTACATTTTTCATTACTAACGATATAAATTTATTAATTACGTTACGTGCTAGTATTTAACATGACAGATTGTAAAAAAGTTTTCGCAGTTGTATCGGAAGGTAAGAATTTTCCGATCAATTTCAATTCGTCGTTCTTCGCCTGTAGTTGAGACAGTGGGGTCCATGAGCGATCTTGTTCTAATCTAAACGAACCCATATAATTCTGTGAGGGAGCCAAACTACCCCATTCCTACAGATACAATAAAAAAAGTTAGACAAGATTTTACAAAAATACTTAATGATACAAAGATATCTACTTCTGGACTAAGCATGGAAAAATAATGCTGTCCTGATTCTCGTTGATACAAATGATAGATGTGACCAGGTTGTTTCACAAAATTGCAAGGTACATGATGCAACTTAGCGTTCCGTTCCGCTTCCAACAAAATACCCTCAGCCTGTTTTTGCAGAAATCTAATTTGCTCTGCGATTACTTGTAACTTGTTACATGCATTAGCTCTTACACAGTTATCTGCCTGTAAAAAAAAATATAAATTAGTAAATATATAACAAAACCGTTATAATTAAAATATAAATAATTTAATTTAATTATAAATATTACGCAGATATCATATATTACCTTTTCAATTTCCGTAACTAGTGCCATTAAATCTTGCTTACTTGATTTTGCTACAGCGGCTGGATCAACCAACGATATGCCTTGTGGCATAGTATTTCTTTCCACTAGTGCTACTTTTATAAGAAAATAATCATTGTAAATAAATATTATTACACTGAGAGGAAAAAAATAGATGTGGTAACTAGTACAATGCTAAAATTTAAATATTTGCAACTAGTTTTAAAAAGTAATAAGAACTAAAGTAATACCAAATACTATAAAAATATAGTATTTGATACTACTTTAATTCTTATTACTTTGTAAAACTAGTTGCAAGTACTTAAATTATTAGAGTTAATTTAGGAGTTGTCAAAACTATATTTTTCTCAGAGTATACATTCAAACTTCTTTCATTTATCACAAATTATACCTGTACTTGGAAAATCATGCAGATTATTTACTGCATCCATCGTGTTGCTGTTATTCATTATATATACAATTAAGTATAATTATACAACAAAATATATTGATTAGATAATGTCCATACAGTGATTGAACAAATTTTTTAATGTTTAGAAGTTCAAAAATTTAAATATATTGTAAAACAAGTATTCTCGCCTCGTTTTTGGAGCAGATTAAAAAAATATGACACTATTCATTAAGAGACTACACAAAATCATAGAATTATTGAATTTAGAGAAACATTTGAAATTCAACAAAAAAGAATTTCGCAAAACAACACTAACACATGAAAACAGATATTTCTTTCGTAATTAGAGCAAAGCGTATCTGAAATTTAGATGGACAGTCGCATTAGAAAATCTTACGTGAGATTCTCGCATGTGTTGATTGGCTGTCGGAGTAAGATTTTAAATATGTAGTCCGAAAAATAGTCCTCTCTCCAAAATAATTCTGAATAGTCTTTCATTTATTGCACAAACTTTTCCAATGAAAAATAACAGGAAAAAAAATAAAAAAGCAAAAGAGGCAAAAGATAAAAAGTAGTAAAAATTAAGAATAAAGAAGCAGAGAACACACATTTGTAGAGTGGGCTTTAAGGCTTGGCGCGAAAGGACCACGTGGCCAGTCGATGTCGATACTAGTGACTCGTGAACTGGAAAAACATACGAAGATTCGTTCTAGTAATCTTTTTATCTCGGCTTCTTTTTCATGTGGTAGCCAGGTGGACAAGGTGGGCATTTTCGAGCATTTAGCTTTGCGGCCTTTTATTATGTATAACGATGTATGAAATCTTGCGTCGCGCGACGTCAGAAAGTTCATGACAGTCCGTGATACGTGAAGCGATTGATATCTTTCCCAGATCGCGCGTCGAAGGCGTGATTACGACGGATTTCGTCGGTTTCCGCAATCCTCGCGTTTACCATAATGCCACGCTGCCGCGTTATCGACGATTATTCTCACGTCAGGAGGACAATCCCCGGAGTCTCCGCGAAATCCACGCTGGAGTTGTTGACTCTGTCACTCGATGTCCCGACGAATGTCTCGCGCGGACGTCGGGTGTTACTTGTAAACAATGTCCTAACCTCGAAATCTCTTTCAGATGTTCACGGCTAACGCAAAGATAATTAAGAGCGGTGGCTCGGAACCCGATCAGTTTGAGGCGAGCATTTCCAATGCTCTTCTGGAACTGGAGATGAACAGCGATCTGAAGTCGCATTTAAGGGAGCTTTACATCACCAAGGCGAAGGAATTAGAAACAAACAATAAGAAGGTAAACTTCAATTCCTTCATGCAGTTCGTACAGTATGAATCATTCCAGTGATAGTTCTGTTTTTTTATTCCTGTACTAGACTGCACTCTTCCATTTGACATAAAAAAATTGACATAAAAAAATTCAATGTAAGATCTTAAGAACTATAAACTGTTGATAAGCATCACTTACATGCTTATCAATACTTTACAGTCTCCAAAATCTTATCCACATTGAATCTTTTTGCATCGATGGCTTTGCTCTGGAGTTCAAATTGAACAAGCCTGTTTTACCAAATATAAATATATCTATTTCACTTTAAACTTCAAAAGGATATACTAATTTAGGCACAGAAAACAGACTAATGCTTATATTCATAGTAAAGTCTTATATTTAAGGCTTCCTTAAATTTATCTTCAAATATCCTACAAATTATTTTATTGATTACTGAACATCTAGAGATAAATTTAAGGAAACTTTAAATCTAAGGTCTGATTATAAATATAAATAAATGGTGCAATGTTGCAGCAAGCTTCTGTGTTGTATGTTAATGTGTATCTTTCTGTTTAATACTCTTGAAAAAAATTTGAATCGCTTGTATTTTTTGCAGTCGATTATCATATATGTACCGATGCCAAAACTGAAGGCTTTCCAAAAAATTCAAACGAGGTTAGTACGCGAGCTGGAGAAGAAGTTCTCTGGCAAGCATGTAATGTTCGTTGGTGAACGTAAAATCTTACCGAAGCCGACGAGAAAGACGCGTACAAAGAACAAGCAGAAGCGTCCTAGAAGGTAAGAAAATGAAAATGTAATATTTGTTTTTATATAATTTGACAAGTATAATTTAATTATAAGTCTGTTTTTTATGCCCGTTTTTATCAATTAACTTTAATCTTGGTTCGATTTACTCTTTATCTTTTTTAATTCTTAGAATTAGAAAAAAATGAAAGATTAATTGAACCGAGGTTAAAATTAAACTATATTGATAAAAAATGGACATTAGTTGAATTTTTTGTACAGTTATCTTTCTTTTTTCTTTTTATAATTTGAGAGGAAAAAAGAGAAAGTTGGGCAAGAAGTTCAAAAAATAGACTTTGGCCTTATTCTTTTTTTGCTGAATTGTACCACTTTTTGCATGATTTATTTTAAACAAAAGAAAATTGTACCGTATAAGAAGTCCAACTAAAGAGAACAGTAGTTATTACATCTACAGTTATTGCATTATTAGTATTATTATTATTTTATTTATCTGTAAAAACCGATTATTTTAATATTCAATATGTGCACTATTTTGAATTCTGATTAAACGTTGTATAATCTATGTTTATATTTTAGTCGTACGTTAACTTCGGTATATGACGCTTTGTTGGAGGATATTGTTTATCCTGTAGAGATTGTGGGTAAACGAATTCGAGTAAAACTTGATGGCTCACAAGTTATCAAAGTTCATTTGGACAAAAATGAACAAACGAATATTGAACACAAGGTATTTTTATTGAGTTCTGCCCATTTTCTCTACACTTTATTTATTTAACATTATAATGTGATTTAAATTTTAATTCATCTTTTGACAGGTCGATACTTTCGCTTCGGTATATAAACAATTGACTGGACGAGACGTAACATTCGAGTTTCCCGAATCTTATGTATGATTTATTAAATATTAAAACATTTGAAATAACGTATTATTTGTTACATTTATTGATTTTTTGTATCAATTTACACTTCCTTATTCCTTGTTCAAAATAATTATTTACTATTTATGAAAATTTGCTGCAAAATTTTTTTATTGTAGTTTAGGATTAAAAAGAGACAAAGAATAAAAATCGTAAATGTCGTATCATAAGTCGAAATAAAATATATTTTTTATTTTATAATTTCATTTAGTTGTATGTATTAAATATCTTAAAAATATTAATATACATGTCTTTACAAAAAAAAATAATTCTGATAATTTAAAAGTATCATTATTTATTGCTATTAATTATTAATTATCCATGGAAGAATCCTGCATATTATTTTTATTATCAAACAAAAACGAATAGTAGTGTGCGAAAAAAGTATAATTTTGCTTCTGTTCCGGAAAAAAAATAATTGTTATTAGAGTCTCTTATTTCACATGTACACGAAATAAAAACATACTTATCATATACATATACTTATCATATATTATAATACTTAAAAATTTAATTGTGTAATTCAATGGACGTATCTTTACACGTCAATACAAACAATCATTATTTGCATGTTTTGTCGAAAGAGATTATTGATCAGAATATTTTTAATTAAGCAAAATTATATTCAGTTCATATATTGTTAACAACATACTTGTATGCTATGTATTCAATTTTAACATGTAGATATTAATTTATAAGTTATAATATTATAAATTATTGTAAAATATTTAAAACAGTGTATCTAAATTAAATTTTGAAATTACATTTTTTATCATTTTTTTATCATGATCAAGAAATGATTTAATAATCATTTTGGAGTCGTTTGACGTCATTTTTATATTATCATAATTTTTTGTTCTGCTTGGGAAAGCTTATCGCCGTTACTCGGAGATTCTAAGCTGGAAGGAAAATAGCGTGAGAACATAAAGCAGATGTGAGTATAGAAATGTACGAAACCAAGCGACTGTGCAATAGCACCCATAGTTTGGATCAGGGTCAGGCCTAGAGGGTCGCGAGGTCGAAGGGTTCAAGAAATAATGCTCTCCTTTCAAATTCACTATACGATATTCACTAAGCGAAATAGGCTATGAATCTTAAAAAAACTTGCGAATCTTTAATCTCTCTTGGTATAGAAATCGAGAAAAAAGATATTAATCTTTGCTAATTAATCGGAATAAAATAAAAATTTGTGAATTTATAAAAGATTATTGGAATCTATAAATTAAAAAATAATTTAGAAAATCAATAATTTATAATTCACAAATTAATATTTTCGTAGAAAGATGCAAAGATTATGTTGTTTGAGATATATTTCTATTTTATCAAAAATAGAAATAATTTTATGTAATGACTTTACTTTATTTTGAACACATAAAAAAATGAAATTTACTTGAAATACTTTATTTTAATCAATCGCGAAATTTATACTTAACTCTTTATTTAATTATAAGAAACTTCGAAAGATTTAATATAACTCAGTTCTTAAATTGATAATTCACAATTTATAATAATTCACATTTTTTATTATCAATAATTTATTGTTGTTATGCACTTCACTCGGAATTTTGTGTTCAATAAATAATTGCGATGACTTACTGTAAATATATCTGTGTAGCAAGTACGTGTAAATTTACAAATTAATTTAACAAGACAATTGTCAGTTACATCGTGCCTTTTTGTTTATTATAATATATTATATAATGTTACAATTAAATCCATGAAAATAAACGAATCATACACGTGTACATACCTGTCTGAAAAATTATACTCTCGCACAGGTAGCCTTCCATTCGTATCAGCGCTCGCGTGAGAATGCAGGGGATGCAAAAATGCCAAAGCACTGTTTCCCACCCCAGATTCGGCAGCCACCCTTTGGGTCGCGCGCTAAGTGTTGCATAAATAACTACCCATGCCGCATCGAGAAACTGGACTGTATTTCCGGCCATCTGCCTTATCGGAAATAATAAGTAATCATGGCATTACAATAATCATGGATCGCGACAAGCATAGAAATCGAGTTACATAAAGAAAAAAAAGAAAGAATATGGAATAGTTTAAAAAAGTCGTTAAATTTAAAGTCAGGAAAATTGTAATCTTGGAAAGAAATTTTTACAAGTCCCTTTAAACTCAAACTACTTTTTTGCCTCCAATAGATACATTTTTGTCTCTTTAAATTAAAAATAATAAAGATGTTTAGGGCTGTCGTAATAAGGAAAATATGTTTGTGTGTGCGGTACTCTTCAAGTACTATACAGATCTTTAAATACCGTAAAAGAGAAAGAAGAAATTCGTATTAGACCAACGAGAATAAATCAATTAAAAGAAATATTTTTGATCAAAACGGATCTTAGTATTTTAAATAATAAATATTTCAAAGTGTATTAATTTATATAGGAGAGACCGGGGTACCAAAAAGTTGAGTCACAAAAATTCAAACTCTTGAAAGTGCATCTAAATATAAAACTGTTTGTATCGTATTTTTTTTTAATAATTAAAGCATAATGCATATTTTAAAATTTAATAAGTATATTTAGTAAATATTTATTTGTTTTTAAGAAAAAAATAATAACATTTTTTAAGATATGATCCCCATAGTACTTACTATAAATCACATACAAAATAGTAGAATTATGCAAGAAATAACGGTGACGAAAGTTGAAAAGTATTTTTTTAATTACAACATTATGCATTCTTAGCATAATTATTAATACAATAAAATAATGATTATAATTAATAATTATTAAATAATAAAATAGAAAATTATAAGAAAACAAATAAGAAATAACCACTAATATAAGATAAAAAATTTATTAGGATAAAATAAAATTAATTGCTTAGAAATATAAACTGCCCTTTTTTAGTACATATATTTTCTATATTGTCTCGTCTCATCATGAATATTTAATGCATGACCCGTAGTATGTAATTATACATATAATTATACATTTAATAGAAAACTATAAAAATAAATGTTAGATTATTACTAATAGTAAGTTGAAAAAAGATGCGCAGAAACTTGCACCTTATCTTCATACATGTATCTTCTACTAAAAAAACAATATTAAAACATTTTTATGCGGTTAAAAAGTTACTGTTACACCACGAAAACTATTAATGCTCAATGCTTTTCGATACAATGGAATTTAATCACTGCCACCTAAATAAATAGTGGGCAACGAAGTAATAGTTATATTGTATTAGTAGGATTAATTTAAACATTCTAAATTATGTTAAATAATCGATGACCCATTGAGTTTCCCCTACATATTTAATTCTTGCAAACAGCGCGTCAAGATCTTTTTCGGTCTTAAAATGCAATCATGAATGGAACTAGATAATAATATCATATATTAAATTAATAAACTACTTATATAATAAGAAAGAAGAAATATATAATAGAAAGAAGAACATAAAATAAACATCATATTTGAACTGAAAGAAGAAATTAAGAAAAAATGGACTTTGTTTTCTAAAAATTGCAAAATTTTAAATTTTTACATCAAACTTTCGCCATTGTCTCCATTACAAATTAAATGTTTTCTTTTAAAACGCAGTTATCTTTTAAAATAATTATAAATTAATAGAAATTACAGGATAAATTACTTTTTATTTCAAATAGCACATTTTTCTATGTTGTTTATTTTAAAATCTATTTAAAGATCTTATCTCTGGTCGATTACTTTTAAATACACTAAAACTGATGGATTGCATTATATCAACATGCAAAACTTTCATGATTGATAGACAAAATTCTGTCGCGAAATAACTCTGGTATAGGGTAAAAATAAATTGATCACCGTCCTTATATTATCTTATCGTAGCGTGCTGAAAATAGCGGGAGTCATTAACCAATTATCTATCCCGGTAATCTCCCCCAATGACTAGTTGGTACCCGCATAGTTAACGTTGCGCGTCGACGAGAATTCATTTAACTGTTCTTTCCGAATGATTCATGTCGATCTTGCTTGAATTGTTGACGAATCAATTTCCATCAGGGGCATATCGTATGCTGCGGGTGGCGCGTGTCTATGTTCTTAAAAATCAGCACTCTGATCGAGGGTGGTCGCTCTTTAAATCAACAGTTTGATTATACTTTCCCAGACAGAGCAAGATTTGTATTTTTGTAGTTTTATGTCATTTTATTTTTATCATTCATTAAACATAAAATGAGATTAAGAATAATACAAATAACGCTGCTAATACGTTTCCGAATGCATAATATAGTATATATTGTAATTTATACTCTATTACTGAAAAAAATGTTGTATCAATAGCATTATTTTAATTGAAAATAATCTTGATTTAATAACAGAGTAAGGAAACAAATTAAATTTTATTAAAACAAGAGCATGACGTATTTGTTTCATTAATAGTGTTACTAAATTAACAAGATTATTTTCAATAAAAATAATGCTATTAACATAACATCACTTTTTTTCAGATACAAATTACAATATACTGTATTAAATTTAATGTTCATCGCTGCACTTAATAAATTATATAAATATTATTTTATGTATAACAATCGAAAATTTGGGTTGAATTTAACGTGTCTTAAATAGTATTTAAATGTACGTTTAATTTAATATAAGATGAATATTAGAAGATAACACAAATTATTTAAGAAGATAAAAACAAAAAAGATAATACCGACACAGTTTGTAAATAAACAAGTAGTTTTTGCAGGAGAGAGGTTGAAGTTAATAAATAAGCACAAAAATTATTTATCGGACGCAATTTTGTTAAAGGAAAAAGTTGTTTGTTTTAACATAAAGTATCACGCCTTGTACTTCGTGGGCGCAAATTTTGAAACACTTTTAATACATATATGTATGTATAACGATGTATGTATAATCATTTGCAGTGGGCCATATGTAAGAAAATAAATAACATATATTATATGTAATTCAATTATTATGTATATATACATATTATAATTGCATTCGAGAAGTTATTAGTGCTATTTGCTTATTTTATCTTTACCGTTCATTAAAACAAGGATACAATTAATGACATAAATAACGTTAATAACGTCCCTTCGAACGCATCTATATTTTTGTATATAATTATACATCTATATCTATTTATGTATGTTAGAGAAAAATTAACTACGTTCAAAAGCTGGCCGAAGCTGCTAGCCAGCTCGTCGAGTAATTGAATGTGATTGCGATTAGATTCTATAAAACCAATAAATAAAGATTGGATTCTATAAAACCAATCATGTTCGATGAGTAGACTAGTTGCTTTGCCAATTTGGACACAGCCATTCTCTCACAGAAATTCTAAAGAATATAAAAGTACAATTTAATGAAAGATTGTGGAATGAAAACAAGGATTAATTTAACAGGGAAAAAATAAGCTAGACACATAATAAATGAGATAAAAAAGGCGATATTATTAATTAAAAATTGATTAAATAAATTAAATTAAATTAAGAATAAATATATGATAAAAAGTTTAAATTATCTTACAATTAGCTTATATAGATAATTAGCTTATATATTATAGATATAAGCTTGTATAGATATATATAAGTTAGCTTATACAAATATAAACAAATTATCTAGCAACATTTCTTTACTTTCTCTACTGACACATCATTCGATCAGAAAGTTTTAATAACATTTGTAGGTAAATTTAATAAAATTATCTCACAAGTCGTCATCTCAAAAAGATTTTGTTTTCTTTTTGTATACGTCGTACAAGTCATACTGGTCATACATGCGCGTACTGTTAGTGAAAAATTCAAGAAGGGGAGATAAAAGAGATGAGAAGGTCTATGAGAAACGGTCAACGGATAAGATTCACATAACTGGATCCGCAGCTATTATTAAAGGGTTAAAGAAATCGTTGAGATATGTAAAAAAGAAAATCGATTTAGCTGCCGTAACACACGAACGTTAAACCGGTAACTCTTGCAAAGGGTGGGATATGCATAACGGTTAAAGAATAACAATCGCACCGAAGATGCGTTATTTTAAATAGAAAAAAAAATTATATTTCCATTTATGCTTTTAATATCAACAATTATTTAAGATCTGTAAATTCAGCTAATAAAGAATAAAGATACGTTTGACTTATGATTTAATTTAGAAATTTAGAATTATTTAATCAATTAATGCTGTGCCCGAATATATAAATACAAATTTAATATTATAAATGCGTTATTTAATTTAAAAAATATATATATTATCTTTTTTGTATCACTCAGAATATATCCTTTAATTCTATATAAATATATACTTCTATATAAATATATACTATGAGATTTAAAGGCCAGAGATTGATGTCGTTCCGCTTGGAGATTCTATTTACGTCCTTCCTAAGTCTTAATTCTAACAAGACAAGCGAACTAAATAAATCTCACTTCTAGACAATTCTTAGACACCTAGAGATATTTTTCACGCACCAAATTTACCATCGCGAAGAGATCATTTGGCAGAAATTTCCGAGAGTTCTTGGTTTATCTTTCTGCCGGCACCTGGGCACCTGGCACTTCGACCCCTTCGAGATTTTCAGGGGGCGACTAGGACCCCTCGGTAGAGAATATCGGGGAGAGAAAACTAACACGTTGCACACGTTACATGCAGAAACAGGTAAGGAGCGAACGTGTTCTTCTCGTCTCGTCTCGTGATCTCTTTTCCCCATCGTCGAAGGGAAAAGATGACAGAGAAGGGGAGCTGAAGGATCTGAAAAGGAACGTTGCGTAAAGCCGTTTTCCCAGGAGCTTCCCCTAAAGGGCCCCCATCAACCACCATGTGCAACGAAGGAAGGGCCTAGTGAGTATATAAGGGCCCGCCCGGGCTGCAATGACCTCAGAGCATCACGGTCAACAGTGTAGAGAAGAAGTCTCAGCTTCTTCGACCGATCGACCATCCCGGTCACGGTCGAGGAGGATCCGGAGGGATTGAAGAAAAGAAGAGAGAAGAGGAAGTAAACTGCAGTCATCTAACGGCGGTCGCCATCATTTTTCTGTCGCAGATCCGATCGGAGCGTCTACCACCCACGATGGTGAGTATAGTTTCGGGTTTTTATCCTGGCTAGCACGTGATCTTGGTGCTTCGATAGACTACGCTAAAAGTCATCTAAAATCTGGTTTTCGGCCTTCGCGGATCTTCGACGTTCTGCCTCGTGAAACCGAAAATTTGCACTTCTTTCCAAATAACAAATCGACTGTCACACGCGAAAAACTGGACGAGTCATACTTTGCACCTAAAAAAGCTAAATACGTTCTATTAACATTCGCTCTGAAAGAAATATATTTGCAAGCAATTATCATAGAAAATGTTATAGAAATTTGCAATTACTGCTACGTGTCTTTTAGGCAGACGAACATATCGATGTTTTCAAAGTGAAATTTTGAAAGTTTAAATTTTTCGATTCGCTTAATTTTTCGCGAATGAGATGGTCGATTAATATGATTCATTGTGAAATAAGAACACCAGAAGCGATTGAATTTGCTGACATTTCAGAAATTTATATGAGAGATTCAAAGTAAATTGAATTCGAATTGAAAAGCATGATACACGTTTATTCAATCAACCGCGCGATTAATTATCGCATGTTTGCTAGATTCACGCGTGATGTAACGAACAATGTTATTCTTTTTTTCATGGTGTTCTGATTTTGTCAGATAGTACTCTATATCGGTGAAAATTTTCGGGCAGGTAGAAAACGATCAAATTGCTGAAAACGAGAACAATAAATTGCCACAACGTACCAAGAGAGACTTAAAGTGAAGTTAATCGCGACGGAGATATCTTGAGATAATTCGCGAGACAGAATAGCGTGAATCTACGATCGAAATTCCGAGTTACGCGCGTATTAATCATTCGGACCTACTCTATCCAGGCACTAATATCCCACCCCAAAATGTGACTTGAAATTTGCTCGTCTTATCTCCTCTTTCGCCGTTGTGTTCGAAAGTTTCGCTGCTTTTGTGCATCTCTTTTACGTCTGATAAAATTGCTCTCTGTGTGTAATAGTTATCCTTCGAAATTTGTACTCGTCTAAAAATAGATCGCTCTCCTCAAACTGCTTCTCGTGTTAACGGCGTTATCACTACTCACACGCGTTGAGATCTTACCGATTACGTTATATTGCCAATACAGCAGAATGACTCCTTACAAGAAAACGTTTCGTGAAATCTTCATATGAATAATTAAGTTAACAACTGCAGATTGATCCAAATTTGCCGGTATCGTTCGAGTACAATTTGCAACTCGTCGTGATACTAAAATCATTTGGATAATCTTCGTTTCGAGATTGCGAGTAGTGATATCACGGTCACACTCTCAGCTTCTCACCCTGTCACCTGTAGATTTTTAGAACGTTTTCAGTTGCTGATCGTGTGCGTTTACGAGTGTCCAAAGAACGCTCGTAAGCGTGCAATTTTCACAGATGATCATAGATTAACAATTAGATGTACAGATCCATCAGTAATTAGTTTTGTGTAAACTAATGCATGTAATTAAATTAACACATCATGTGTGCACATTAAAACATTCTCAGTTTCAAGCTGCTGTTTCTGTACCGATTCAATCTCTGATCTACTCTTTCATTTCACGCTGCTTATTAAACCCGCAATAAATCTGCATGCGTAGACACCTTTACATCCTGTCAAGCATATGTCATATCCCGTCAGAAACTGTCGATACACCGCATCGCAAAGTAACACGGAGACAGCGTGAAAGTCTTTATACGAAAGGTGTATTTTATCGAAATTTTTGTGATGTAATTTCGTAACATAATAGCGGGCTTAAATTTCGATCAAAAATGTGCAGATCCAGGTGAAAATTTTCTTTAGTTTCAAACGCGACATAATCGAAAATGACAATGAAATTGAATATTCCGAAGCAATCCACATAAAAACTTTTTTTTTCACTTTGTCAACTCATCGTCCCGTTGAAATTGCCGTTCAATCTCAAGCTGAGAATATTTAAGCTTAAATTTGAAAAAAAATTTCGTTTGTTATGAAAATATTATCACAACAGCTTTATGATTAATGTGAATTTTAATTGCTAAGATTTGAAGTTGTTTAAATTTGTTTCTATTAAAAAATTTCTAATGAATCAATGTAGTGGGTACTTTAGAAAACAGAATTATAGACGAGAATGTATACACATAGAAAAATAGAATAAAGTAATAAATTTACGTGAACAATTTGAACAATAATATACCAATCTGATAAAATCGATGCCTTTGAAATAAAAAAATTGTCTAACAATCATGAAATTTGTTTTGACAGACTTTTTATTTGCCATTTTAATATTTTATAAGGAATTAATTATTCGATCATTTTTGCAAAATTTTTACAAAAATTCTATTTTTGGTTAACAGTAACTCAACAAAAGTTTATTTCAAAATTCCGATAATAATATAATATGATATAAACATGTTATCTATATGAATACATATGATTTTCTCTGCTGTTATCGACGGCATGCTCATTTTGCATCATCAATCTCAGGTATATTCAGATAATTGAGTGTATGGCAAAACAAATTTAATTAACGTCGTTCCAATTTCAAAATAAGACGCTTTTCAAAATATAAATTTCATGAAATAAAATACATATTCTGAAAGATGTTTGAAATGCAATATAAAAAAAGATTTTTTCACGGATCACAAATTATATTATCTGGATAAATAAAAGATAAAATAGTGGATCTCTCCCCCCCCACTCTCCCTAAATAAAAGCCAGAAATCATATTAGAATCTTCAATTTATCGCTGCAGTTTGAAAGAATAATTAACAAAGGTTAAATTTCGAGCACTACACATTTCGGCACAATATGCATGTAATATAGACTTTTCTGAAATAGAAATTGCCATTCTTGATATTATACGAAACTTTGATAAATGGAACACGGTTTTGATTAATAGTATTCTGAAAATAATTACAAACGAAATATATTGAAATACAGAATTAGAAATAAAAGCAAGATAGAAAACTGGACAAAGTATTTATAATAAAGCTTTTTGATAATAGTAAATAAAATAAAAAGTTTTTGATCATAATCTAAGAAAAAGAAGAAATAACATATTGAACTAATTATTCATTTATACGACAGAAAAAAAAACAATTATATCTGAATCTTTATTTAATCCATAAAATCTGAGAAATTGTTAAATAGTATGACAGGCATTCTTAACCATCTTTGTATTCAAGTTTTCAATACGTAATATAAGCAAAATTCACAAGAAATAAAATTTTATTTCTGACATGCTACAAAAATTTTATGGTTCATTTCATTATTGTATTTAGTGAATATTCTAACTTGGATATGAATCATGTAACTTTTTTTTAAAGAGAAAATATACAAACACACACACACACATATATATATATATATATATATATATATATAAATTCTTTTTACGTTTTTTTTCACTTTTCACTTTAAGGAAAAAATTACATGATTGATCTCCAGGGTACATATTATGGAATCATTTGGAGTGGATTTCGATCTGAATTATTTCGGTTTCCTTAAAAAATACAATAGAAAATAATAAAACAATTTCATTAATATATTGTTAAAAATTAGGACAGGTATTATGAAATTATTCAGAATCCATTCCGAATAATTTTATAATACTTGTCGTGATCTTTAACGATAAAAATAATTTTCCAAAAGAAAAAATGCAATTAATGAAATTGATATCTATACAATTTTTTATTACAAGCAATAAGACTAACCGAAAAATTTTTATTACAAAAATTAATGAAAACTCAATTTTAAACATTTAGCATGTTAATAGCGTATCTCTATTTTAAATTATCTGATAAATAAGGTATTTTATTAAATCTATAGAAATTAGATATCAACTATTAATCTGTTATTTTATTTAGCTCAATCAATTCAAAATATAATTCTATATCATGTTATTCTGAAACAATGGATCATTCATCAAAAATAGTATATGTTGTACAAATTTCAAAGAGAGTCTTTTCAGCAGCATTATTGAGAAAATCTAAATTATATTTTTGATATTCCAAAAAATTATTCTATATTTCAAATAAAATACCCAACAATATCCAAATCGGTCGAATAAAATTAGTAAAAAACAACATTTGATAAATTATACAACAAAAATTAACAATTATTACCTTTACGTAAAATTATATAATTTTTGTAACAAAATTAAGAGCAACTAGTGACAATACTGGCAATGTTAAAAATTATATATCTTACAATTGAAAGTAAAAACATTCCTCACGAAAGAAATTATTCTGTTCGGACAATTATTTCACCTGTTCGCATATTCGATCAGTGCGAAGGGGATCAGTTTTCTGCTCCCCATGTATTTAAACGCCGGAAGCAAAGAGCATGTCGATCGATATCGGCATACGTAACCAGTCTAACACTGCATTGATTCGGTCACCGATTACATTGATACGAAAGAATTGCTCCTTCGAATGCATTTCCATATCCAAAGGAATTTACATTACTGAAAATATGAGGTACACACATAAATTGCGACACACAGAGTATCACTTTCCACTATTTGATCTATTTGATCGCATCTAACTGGATTTGCTTACAACCGATGAGAATGTATGACAAAAATATAGATTCGTCCCTATATAATGATCAGAAAATTTTATATTCTGCTTCGGTATTAAAAAAATTCCGTATTTTAATAATACAACTCCCAATTGCCACGTGAGAGTAACATACGTGTTAGTTTCTCTAGTTTTGTATTACGATACTTTTCTGAAATCGGTTACATTACGGAAAAAACGTGCGCGCATATACAATTGGTTTCTTCAAATAGAATTAAAGCATTTTTATAGACCCTATTTGAATAAGTCATTTTTCAAAATTTATTTAACATTGTCAAATCAGCATAACAGATTTTTTAGTACACGCTATATCCCGCCAAGTTTTCATTATATTAATTTGTGTTAATAGCACCCCGAATAATAAAATTAAGATCATGTAATAAAATGAAAAATGGGCTTGCAATAGAATAATGATATTAATTCAATAAGTGAAATAATGGTTTTGGTTTATAAATGATATTTCTGGCCTTTTAAAATCAATCGCTAGCATTATACTATTTCGAAAATAATTCCCATTGGTTCAATGAAAAAAATAGAAGAATTTATCGGCTCTTATAATGGACATTTTATAACATGTTTTAAAAGAAAAGATATCTTTCAAATTTTTGGATACAACACAGTATCTTTGAATTGATTTGAGATGTGTAAAGAATATAAAGAAACTTCATTAGAATGTGAAGAAAATAAGAAAACATATAAGAGAAGATATAAAGACTGAAGAACATTCTCGAATTAAAGTGAAGTTTAAAATCATATGTAAGATAGTATTTTTTAAAATATCAAGAAATTATAGCAGTAATTATAATAATAGAAACAAACAGATAATTGAATGTTTTTTTTATGCTACAAAAAGAAAAGATTCTCTCCATTGTTAATTGTTTCAATAATATCCAAGTGAGAATTCCTGAATGGTTCAAAAATAATTCTAATTGCTTCAGACGAGTACAAAATATCTTTGGATTTTTGTGCTTTTCCAAAATTCATAAAATGACCGGACGAATCGTTTTGTTTCCGAAAGAAGATATACATAGAAAATTATCAATTTAATTATCGCAACCAATATCAAAGAAATAATTTCGCGAAACTAATCATTGACTATTGCCGGTTTTCTTCCATTGGAAAATTGCAAATCTCGACAGCAAATTATAAGAAAGACGTGTCACAATTATAGAAATCGTAATCTATCAAGGAAAGATGATTTTTTAAGTGAAATAAATGGAATACTCAATTACTGCTTTATCATCAGTTTCACGCGAGCCCGAATAATCTGTGAAACCGACCATCAAAGTTGTATAACGTATAATGAGCTTGAGAAATTCATTGCTCAAGATAATCAGCGTAACAGGTCGACAAAGATCAGTCGTCGAAACCCGCTCAAGACCACTCTAACGATCTGAACGTCAAACGCCAACGAGAACACCACGCGATCGTTAGCGGAAGAAAAGATTCCGGACATCAAAACGCGAAGCAGGCCGGACTCGCGTAACAAAGAGCCACGGCTTTGGCATTGTCGCGCGGCCTTCAAGAAACAAGCCACAAAAAAAAAATAAGTTCTGTTTTAAGAGTCCCTTATACGCTCCGCGTACCCGGCCCTTCTAACATCCGTACAAAGGTATTTCGTCACTTTGCTCCCGTTCCCCTTCGCGTTTCATGATTTACCCGCGTTCCCAGGGAAGAGAGAGAAAACCTCCAAAGGGGGCTAACTAACTCATAATGCCTACAAGTCCCACGGTCCAGCATCTTTGCATCAACAGTACAACAGCACGACTTCTTTGTCTTCTTCTCTTGCGGCCACGCTTCTCTTCCACGATTCACGCTTCGCCCTCTTTTTGTGCTCTCCGGTCTTTCCGGGGCCGGTTGTTCCGGTTGTACACACAGGGAACCGTCGAGGTCTTTGATTCTCGCTTCTGCTCTGTTCCTCTCAGCTACACTTTCCACGCTGCCTCTCTCCATCCTCCCTCCGTCATCCCTCCGAAACGCGAGGATAATTGACATATTGTCGACGAATCACTAACGAAATCACGCATTTTATTCAAGATCGCAGGCTACTACCAGCTGCTCGGTATAGTGCGTATTGTTATATATTTCGTATAATTGTGGTAAGCAGTATTGATGCAAAAAAACTTTGAGATTTCATGAGAGCCGCATGGCACGAGCGTCCGAAAGATTTCTTGCAAATTACACGTTACAATCATCATGCAAAATTATATTACAAAATAAACAGCTTGTGCTTTATAACATCTCGTACTATTTCTGGATAAAAGGAAGATAGAAAAAATGAAAGTGAATCTGATACTCGTAGAATTTTTCAGGATCATTCCTTAAAATTATTTCAATTCCGGTTCACCGACGAGATGTATTAATTTATTTGTAATTACATTATTGCAAGATATTCTCTCTGGCAACTTCCAAATCTTCGCAGCAAGATATCAAGTCAAAGTTCTTCCACGATTATCGTCTCCAATGTAGGAAGAGGAAAAAAGCTGTAGCTTATAAGAACAGATATTGCTTTGACGATAAATCCGTTGTTTAATTTTTGAAAATATTTTTTACTTTTTGATAACTTGACCATGATCTTTAAATCTTGTTTCTTGGCAATTATTTATGTAAGTCTTTTCTTCTAAAAAAGGTCAGAATAAATCTCTCTCAAACAACAGATGAAATGATGACCAAAAAGAATCTTTTACATTGGCCGAGATAAAAATAAGATTTATTTGGAAACACTCGATTACATTCATGAAAATCGAAACAAACTGATTCAAGGACAGTGATTGTATAATTATTTGGGGTGATCGGTATATATTGGACGAATGATCGAATTGCTCTAAGAAATTGAGTACACACAGACAGATTTCCAAGGCTCATTTCGCAAAAGCACGAGCAGTAATTCACTTGATGAGTACAAAATCCGAAAAACTTGTCCGTCATTTCGATGCAGAATTCAAAGCTATTTACATCTAAAAGCTATTTATAAAGACGAACGTAAAAATAAAATGTGCTAGAAAAACAATTTTTCTTTTGAAACTGGAATAACTTTATTATTGTTACATTTATCAGTAACGATAAAAAACAGTAATAAAATTTAATGCATGAAATCAAAGTATGTACAAAACTAAATTACTAATTGTTCACGAAAAAGGAAAATTAAATGGAATGTTGCATTACAACAAAACTGAAGATGAAATTGACAAAAACTGAAGATAAAATTATTAAAAACGATATTTGCCAGATATCCGTTAAATGTTGATTCTCAATCTGATTCAAAATTTTAAAGAAAAAAATAGACTTTCCGACATTTTACATTGTATAAATTTTCTACATCAACACTTTTCTATAACACAGCTAAATTTTCCGAACATGATATAAATTTATCGTGAAGTTGAGCGTCGCGAAGTATTTTCCGAACAAAATGCAAATCGTTTACATATTACAAAGAATGAACGGATGTAAAAAATATCATCGGATCATTCATCATTTATTGCAATCTCATCAAGAATACGCCTGTACTGATTAAAATTGATCGAAATTCTTTGCCCATGGAAACTCGTTGATAGGCCAAAAGATGTACAAAGGCGTTCGCGAATTCTGAAAAGATAAGAACAGCAACAAATAGTGAAGAAATGTCTATCTTTCGGTTTCTATCTTCAAAGACGACGCTTGACGACGACTGCACGCACATTTTCCGAACCTGCACTAGCTAGTACTATTCGAAATCTCAAAGGGACCACTTTATTTAGCGACACTAAAGAGCATTTGGTAGAAATCGGTTAGATTAGAGTTTCAACGCACGGAGAAAACGTGAACAACCGGTCCTTGTGTGTTTTTTTCGTAGCTAACGCTCACACCCTTCCAGGTCTCACCACTCGGACGGCCCGGGAAAACGAGGCAGCAACAATCAAGGGCAATCAGGGCATCAATCATGGCATCAACCAGTCGACGGGACGGCGCGGGAGGATCAACATCAGCGGGTGCAGCCGGAAACCGATGTCAGGCGGAACCCAGCTATCCGGCGAGGAGCCAAAACGAGTAACCGAAATGGATAAGGAAGTGTATCCAGCGCGATCTCGTTCCTCGATGATCGGGGGAGATCATCAGAGATCAAGAGCGACGATCGCAACAATTCTTCAATCCACCAGGCTATCTATTATATTTATTGCATCTACGGGATTTGTTGAATTTATCGCCAATCATCACGCCAATCATTCGTTTCAAGTTATCGCATTCACACATTTCGCACACAAGAGGGGAAAACAGGCTCTCACGTGTCTACCCGGCGAGCCTGAGGATATTAATGATTTATCTTGCACACTCGAAAGCGCCTTCGAACGAGACATCCTCGAGGCGTACACAAAACTCCGCGAGTTCTAGTATCGAACGAACCTTCCGGCATTCGATCTCAAGACCAAACCAGGCAATTTTTATTTTCGTTTGGACCAACCATCTTCTGTCTCGACAACGTCTACGCCACACGCCAGACGGCGCACAATCGTCAATCATTCGATCTCCAACGCGGGAAATTTTCGGAA
Source organism: Acromyrmex echinatior (assembly GCF_000204515.1). The sequence continues at coordinate 1,782,426 of NW_011626826.1, read as the reverse complement.
ACTCAGGAATCTCCTGACTGGCGGGTGGCTGCATCTGCCGTTCTCGCCGGACCGAAGAGCAAAAGCAACAAAATCGAACACTTTCAACGCAACACTTGGAGCATCGTCAAAAACAGTAAACACACCTGGAAACGTCACACATTTACTATCACTATTATTATTACTTCAAAAAAAAAAATCAAACGCCGACGTTACTTTCACCCTCACAGCCAATACTAATACTAATGATAGTAACACTATCGACGAAAATTCTCTGAAATCAATAGAAATTTACGAAAATATCACACAGCGCGTGCATCACGCGACGCACTTCAGGAACGCGCAGTTTCACTTCAGGAACGAAAAAAAAAAGCACTCATAACACTCATATCACGCACGCGCACGTAATTAACGTGCTCCGCGTTGTTTCGCAGCGCGAGAAAAAAAAAAAGAAGAAATTGCGAGAGTCCAGACTCTGCCTCGCTCAAAATTGGATTGGAAAGGACAAAACGTCTCTCCTCACAAAAGGTTCACGACATGGACGGAATCGTTCCTCCGACCTCAACCAGGCAACCCTTCGGTCTATACGCCGCCACAAGCGCAAGTCTCGCACACCTCACGATTATAATTTCGCAGAGCATTTACCAAACGGTCGCAGCAGGACGCGCGATCTTTTTTCGTATGTATACGATTTACAGGAGGCATTACCGCGGACCGTACCGCGAGGAAAAAAAAAAAATACTTCTCGTTACACTTCCCTACGTTCTTTCTTACGCGCTGCGCCATCACCAAAGAGATACAACGTGATTCCAAGTTCACGTACGATTTATCGATGATTTATTTTTTCACTAACTCTTCCCGGCAATTTTACGTGAAACAGTTCCGCAAGACCATTTTTGATCATTTCACGGTTCAAACAGGAGACGATCGATTAACACGCATGTCAATCAACGGCATGCAAATTAAGGCTTCAGAGCAGATCAAAAGCGCCAAATCGCAAAATCGGTAATCACGACGTAAATTACATCGTGCGGCCAAAACAGTGCTGCACCGATCTGAGAAAAAAAACGATCTTCCAGAACTCAACCTGGCGACGAAGAATAGAGGCTCTCGATCGAAATTCGTATGTTATTTCGGATCGACGAGTTAGCACACCGTCAAATACCTGACCTACAACTTCTCGATCGATTAATGATTAGCAGAGAGAGAAAGAGAAAGAGAAAAAGAGAGAGCAAACAGCAGCGCTCCAAAAACCAGACGATCTCAAAAACGACCCGCACAAATTTCACAAGCAAAATCTACAGGGAAGTGGGCGGAAAGATTGACATTCAAAGCAGATGTCATCCCCAAATCAATCGAAATCGATCATTAATCGAATCAATTTATATCGAACTCCAAAATCAATTGGATCAACAATCGAGCTAATTTATATAACGTTCGTTTGCGAATGACGCTATGCAAAACAGTACACGCGGAGTCCTTTTTGGTCCAATCCAAGGATACTCTGAAAACACAACCAGAAATTATCAGCGAAATCTGCGAATAAACTTTTACAAAAAAAAAAAAAACGAACTTTCGCACGCGGCTCTGTAGCGGCGTAAATCAATTATTTCATCTGAAAAATTACGTCCAACGAGCAAAAACCACTTCAGGAACACGAAACAACCGCAAAATACCGCCAGAAAACAAGAATGGCGAGAACCATTTACTCGGAGCAAAGCAAACTCGGAGAGAATCATTTATTCTCCATTACTCCAATAAACTCTACACTCGGCCACAAATTCGACACGAATCGCACGAAGATTCGAATCTGGATGAAGAATAGAATTTTACATCGAAAAGCATTCCGACTCGATGCAAATCTCAGGACAAAAATCGCTGTCGCGGACTTTTCCGACTGTGCAAGAAACTTCGACAAGCTAAACAGAATCTAACTAATCGACAATGATGTTTTATTTTTCTCCTGTCAAGCAAGAAGAGCTCGAGGAATCAAGGCGAGCAAAGGATTAATTATGTTTCATGGAAATTCATCGGAGGACCTACCCTCGGACGACAACTCTTGGACATACACGGATAATCGCGAGCACCAAATCATAGCGGAACAACATGGGACACAGTCGTTTGGGTCAACAAACAACGCGGACGTCGCGGAACGTCGTGGGACCATCAGCAAAGGTACTATCCCTTGTTCTAATCGTACAATTTTATCCTAGATTATACTTAAGTCACTAACGATATCGATCGAAACTTCGTGAATATTAACTTAAAGCGGAAATTATTTATGATATGCCGTAAAAATAGATCGTCATAGTTCTGCATTTGAGCACTTAAATCCTTACTTAGTTATGTATAAAATTCTCGTAGACTTAGTTTATTTATTTTTATTTATTTTTTTTTCTTTTTTAATTTGTCCGTTATTTTTATTTCGTTCCATTTTGTTTTATCTATCTCGTGAAATCAATCTGCATGAAACCTGTAGTCCAAAGCCCGGTCTCCCTACATGGATCTCTGAAATGTACGTATATAAAATATATATTTCACTTTCCTTTAATGTATGCGTCTTACGTTAGCACAAGAGCTCGCGTATTTCAAGAGATACTGATTTGATTATAACAGATATTGTAACTTGAATTGTAATAATGGAGAGAAAAGTTCTGACATTTTTACGACTGGAAACATCGATCTCAGTGAAAAATATGTGAACCATATAAAACTGCAAAAAAACTATTTATTATATCAATAAATATAAATAACGATTTGATACTCTTGATACAAACTTTCTGATTGTAAGAATGGTAAACTTTTAAACATCCAAATGTTATATTCAAGACTCATCCGAAATAAATATGTTATAACTTTAGATTCTTAGCTGCGCTTTGTGAATTTTATATCATTCATTATCACATGTTGTGTTTAATTTTTGTTTAATTCAACACATTCTTTATATTCCGATGATTTCACGAATTGATCAGTTATTCATTCTGTTTTCAGTTCTAATTTCTTTTTTGTTTCTTTTATTTTCATTAATTTTTTTATTCATAAAAAAGAAGAGCATAAAAACCCAAAAAAAAAGAAAACGAAAACGAAAGAAATGAGCGTGAAAATATAAAGCTCGATACGTTTTACACGAAATAATAAATTAAAAATCGACAATATGCCTCAAAAGTAATTAAATGACTGAGAATACAAAAGTAATTTCAAAATAATTGAGATAAGTATTTATGTTTTATTGTTACAAAAAAAATGAAAGATTCAATTTCGACAGCACGAAGATGCTGAAAGGATGTGAAGAAATGTTGATTTTGCAAAATATGTTGATAAGCATTGCGAATTACAGTACGTAAATAACGTAATCGCCGTTTTGCGAGACCAACAAGTTTCTTTCAGGGTCTGCGTATTTTGTCATTCAAATTCTGCTACTTTTCAATTATTCAGTGATTCAACTATTCAGCGACAGTCACAAAATACGTAAGTCAAGAAAAGAAAACTTAAAAAACTTAAAATTCATATTTTGATTATGTTTCCAACACATCCGATGTAGAACGTGAATATTTTTTAATTACTTAATACATATATATAAAATTTAATTAATGCACACAATCGTATCGTAAGTATTTCGCGTTTAGATTTAATTTTTAATTTTATCGCTAGCACACTCAGTTAAGACAAAAATGTTTCACAGATAAACGAATAATATCCCTGTGAGTAATAATAAGAACAAATCGTGGATGCTAATATTTAGTGTTGTGAAATGTCGTCTGTCAATTGTAAATTAATAATGCTTCAATGCTGTAAGTTAACAATAATTGCTCTAATTTATCGAATACCTCTTTTTATTTTCATGAAATACTATAATGAATTACTATATATATGAATTTTTCGTTAATTTACTGTCAAGCTTTATATCGCTAATCGCCTAAAAATTACAGAACAAATATTATCAATTTACAGTTGATAGCTTCATCTCGTAGACAGATTATTTAAGACCATTAATTTTTGTGAGATGATTAGTTAATTAGTTTAGATCAATCCATATATTAATCCATAAATATCTATCCAAACATAGTAAACAGAAATTTTTTTAACTTTAAAAATAATCACATTATTATACATTCGAGTTAAGCGACATAATTTAACATTAATAGTTTTCTTTATAGAATTGGATATTTTTAGGATGTACTTTTAAGGTTTAGGGTAAACACATACACACATTTTTTTACAGAAACAAATTGTTTATGTTAATTACCCAGATAAAAGATCATTGGACTCGATGTAAAAAGTTATGAATGATTTGTACTTTGCCTGTAGTAATGATTGAAATTAAATTCTGTCCAGAATAATACGATCCGAACGAAGGCGTTCAAGGTACATTTCGTAAAGAAAGGAGATGCAAAACACTTCACGAAAGAGAATTGTTCAGATACAACGCGCAAACGTATTATGCTGCTTTTGAATGCTTCTCGTATGTTGCTTATCTGAATGTTATTGTTTCTGTTGTTTACGTTTGTGTCAAATTTTACGTTTTTGGCCACCCGACATAGTACTCCTCCCCAAGATTCTCCCGTTGTTCACGTTGAATTTCTGTTTGGCACGTTGTTGCTGTTAATACGTTATCAAATGTTACATCCCATTTCCTTTTTAACCCTGTTACTTTATCGCATGTTTTCCCATTACCAAGCCTTCGAATATTCCCATTCTTGTCCAAAAGTTATTTTTAACACTGTTAATCTTTTGTTGATTATACTGTTGATACTTTGTTCGTGTTGTAAATCATCGTTATTACATCCATAAAACTTCCTATCGAATATTTGTACTCGGAAATCTATTTCATACTTTCAAAAATATTTGATCTACCCTTTCAGTTACTATAACAAATTTTGAACAGACATTAAAAATTCTATTTGACTTTAATTACAATATGTTCGCTATATTTCTGAAATCTTAAAATAATTCACGTGTAAATATATTTAAAAAAATTTTGAATCAAGATACTTCAATAAAAAGAAAAAAATCTTACATATCATAATGTTACCTCAATTTGACAAATGTGCCTCTCAAAAAGTTATTAGTTTCTAAATATATATTTAAAAAATCGTATTGCTTTCTGATTTTTATATGCTCTGTTATATTCCAAAATTCATAGAAATTCTGTTACATTCCAAAATCCTCATAAATTCTGATGATATATATCTCCCCCGTTTTATCATTGTTGAAAGTTCAAGTTGAAACATGTTCTGTATTTTGCGTTAAATTTTGGTCAGTTGAAGTTATTAGTTTGTCTGCCTTAAACATATTATTGTATAATCGTTACTTACACACATTTATCTCGCTCGTTATTAATACCGTTTTTGTTTACCCTACCCTTTTGTTCAATCCCTAATATTATTATCTTTATTAATATTTGCTATTTAGATTTTATTACGAAAACATTACATTTCCAGATTACTTTATTATTGTTGACAATGCGACGGCAGGGCGATCAATCAAATCTATTCCAATTGGGCAATTAATAATATTTACGCTTATATTTTCCTTTTTGGTATATATGAAAATTTATTCTTACGATTTGCTCGATGTAAATACGATTCTCGCAAGCGTGGTAAAAAGTATATCCCAAAAAATAGATATAAACTCGAACAATGAAAATTCATGTTTTATATTTGAGACATATAATTCGCCAAATCTCTTTCTTGAAAATAATTCGTAATATGTGGAAAAGATATATTCAAAATCATATTATCAATAGAAACAACTGAATTATTAATATACTCTAACCATAAATAAAGAAATCATTTCTATTCTACTTACATTTCTAAATTCTTTAACGAGATAATCGATTCAATTAATCTTCTTGTAGCTAAATTCTATGGCAAATATTTAATTGTCAGAAACACTTGGCCAGCCACCATGACGTACCTATAATCGTTATTGTTATTTAATATCTTTGTTACGTATCCCTGGTTATTGTTATACAAAATTACGTTATTGTTAAGTTACCATTGTTACCTCTAAATCCCGAGAAGTTGCATGCTATTAATGCCCGTGTTCCAAGTTTTTTGTTCTTAAAGAATTTGTCGTAGAAACTGTTTTGTTACTGTTAAATCGGCACCAAAAGCAAGCATAATTCGCTCTTTCTCTCTTCCTCCGCTCTTTCTCTTTCTTTCCATCATCGAATTAAGATTAAAGAATCTAGATTTAATTGGCGAAATACAAATCGATCGTCAGTTTAATGAGAATGATAGAGATTTAAGATATACTACACGATACACATTTATCAAGCTTTGACATCATTCTAGCAGAAATATTATGTTTCGAATTATTAATTTAATGTTAATTTGCAAACTGCCTTACGATTATCGTCTGCGAGATTGATTATACTTTGGTTTCACCGTATAGTGCCTTATTTGATACATTTTAATGTACGTATATAATAATGTATTCCATCATCGTAAAATAATGTAATGAAAATGTAATTTTAGTACAGCTAAGAATATATAAATTTTCGTGAGAAAAATACGCTAAAGTGCTACTATACGACATATGTACATAATATGTGTAGGTACATTTAATAAAGACATTCTGTATGTAATATATAAAACGCATTCTTCATTATCTATACACAGATATTACCTACCTTCCTCTTATGATAAATTTACAAACAAAAATTATAATTATACAAACGAAAATTATACTTAATTATTGTATAATTTTATTAACAATTGTAGTTATTACAATTACATGATTTAATTATAACTGAAAATTTATTTTTGATACAATATAATTTATATCCAGTACAATTATTATCTATATTATACAAAATAATTAATATATACATATAATATATTACGAATATAAATTGTGTATTCATATTTAATGCGTGCGTGTGTATGTGTACACATTATTGCCATCTGCAAACAAAACGCACTTATGAAATATGCTTTATCATGTTTTCTACGATTGTTTTAATCATAATATTATATTATTCAGCTACACATGATTCATAATTTATATCACGAAATTAATGCGCAATAAATGTTATGTTATGTAATAATAATGCTTCGTTTTAAACATTATTTCTTTTCTAAAATAATATCTAAACATACGCTGAAAATAAATTAAAGCATATTGATTCATAAAAATTTCAAATAAAATTTCACAAATTTTATTTATATAATTGTACTGTTATAGTGACCATAATGTTTATAATTTTTCGGATAAACAAAATATTTCCTTAAAATTTAATGAAAATAGTGTTTTATTATTTATCTTTTATATACAATTATTATTAAAGTATTAATCAAAGAAAAATGATGTCTATGCGAGCAAGACACTGGATGTCCGCATGCAAAATATTTATTATTTAATACAAAATATACAATTTGTGCTTGACTTGCATAGACATCATTTTTCTTTGCTTTATTCTTTGGAGCCTATCAATTCTTTTTATTGTATTAAAGTATCATTTAACACGATTGAAAAATATTTACCATCAGGAAAATAATCTCACAAAAATAAATATATTACAAAATTCATATGATGGTAGAAAAAAGTAAATCAAAGAAAAAACAGATTTACTAAAAAAAAAAAAACTAAAAATTTCGTAATTAAATTGCGACCGAGTAACAACAAAAAATTCATCAAAAAAAAAAGTAAAGAAAAATCTCATAGTTAAATCGGTCGGATTATACTCCAAAGACCGCCTTCTACATTGGCCAGGAAGGACGAAGATATCATTTTTAAAGGTAACTGTGTCTTTGGAGAAAGCTCTATGCTATACTTTTTCAAGAACGCAGTCAGACACGCTTTCATCTGCAGTTGAGCCATTCTCATGCCTACGCACATTCGAGGGCCCTCGCCGAAAGGAAGAAAGGTAAATTTTTCGATGTTATGCTTTCTATCTGGGCCAAACCTATCGGGATCGAACTCTTTGGGATTCTCCCAGTATCGTGGATCTATCTGTAGGCCGCTAATTGGTATCAAGATGTGCATTCCACGTTCTACGTGACAGACGAGCCCATCGGACCCTCTTAACTCAGTCGCCTCTGTGCAAACCTTGCTTAGGAATCCCAGAGTAGGTGTGAATCTCATCGACTCATTTATTACCTGATCCATATATGTCATATCCTTCAAGGCTTCATAAGTAATCACACCATCGTATTTATTCAACACAGACACCACCTCCTCGCGTAACTTTTCCTGCACTTTTGGGTTATTAGCCAAGTGGAAACCCACAAAACTTAAGACTGAGCTGGAAGTTTCATAACCGTCGACGAAAAATGACACCGCATGGGACGTGAGAATTTCTAAGTCAAACTTATCGCCTTCCATTCGTTCCAGATCAGTCATCAATTGGAGAAAATCGTTTCTGGGTGTCGTCTCCTTCCTTCTTTGTTCCATAACATTTGCAATGATAGCTCTAAAGAATTGATCAGCCTTTTTTGGTAAAAATCTCGTCTTGAAAATTTTGCCCAACGCCGGTATAAAAAACACAAAAGTGAAGATAATGTTGTTCAAAACAGTCGAATCGAGGAAGGACTTGCCCATTGCGTAGAAAGAATCTTTCTCTTTCTCTTCGTCGAAGCTTAAGCCATCGACGCCAAAACCAGCGTTAGATACCACCTGCGAGGTGAATCTAGAGAACAATTCTTTTAGCTCTAACTCCACTTTTCCAGCTTTATCTAGTTTTTTGTCCAGATAGCCTTCGAATGTCTGGCACACCTGCTTGACGGTCTCAAGCAGGATTTTTAGTCGCATGCTGGAGAATGCATAGGTCAAGCGCTTTCTCCCGGTAATCCATTTTTCACCGTAGGTGAAGAAGGGATTGTTCGCCAGAAGAGGGTCCAATTTGGGATCGAGCTTCAAGCCGTTCTCGTGGAAGTTCGTAAAACTCGTCTGCAGCACTGTCTTTACCAGTTCCGGCTCGCGGACTACTAACGTCGGCGTCATGAAATTGTAGATTCCTATCATGCTGCGATCCCGATATGTATTGTAGATTCTGCAACACAACTCGCTTATAGTGATTTTTTGTATGGCGATTTCCCAGAAGTGACCGACACCAGGCAAGACTCCATTCGGACAAGGTATTCCACGTTTTTGCCAATATTTATAATTTTTCGTCAAAAAGAAATAGAGAATCACCAGAACTATAAGAATCGACAACACGAGAGTGACAGCCATATTACTGCTTTCGAAAAGGACTGAACGATACTGAGTGGTTCAATATCCAAGAAATGTTCGTCAAATGACTGTTATCAGTTGCAATTGCTTCACACAGAAATAACACTTGCAGTTGGTAGCGAAATAAACGAGCGAAATGGCAGGATGACGAATGCGTAGATAATCTGAGCTTGTTATGCATTTATTATGTGATGTCGCACAGTGTATACCGGAAACATCATTCACTATCTTAAATATAAAAAATAATCTCGTAATATATTATCAGTTGTTGAATATAGCTTAATTATTTTTATATTACATATAGGCGAACTTGATATTGAAACGATTCTTGTGCGCTATCCTATATTAAATGCTATAACTAGTGATTCAGTAGTGCAATTGTCTATTGGCTATTATTTAATAAGATAATGTATCATATATATCTGTGTACGTTTTCACCGTACAATGTTTTATATAATTTTTATAATGTATATAATATATAGAATTACATAAATTTTGTCTCTCTTATCGCCTACACAACGATTAATTTATTTATAGTTATACTCTGATAGCAAATAGCGAAATGGATGTAGCAATCTTTTTTAATAAAATCAATATAAGGTCAAGTTTGATAAACAGCTATGCTTTCTTGACACCGCGATCGTTACTCTAATAGCACAGTTATAAGTTGAAATTAAAAATATAGATATGGCGCTTGAACAAACAATCATGAGTATAATCTACAAATAGTATGTTTTCCAAAATAATTATCTCTTTTATACAATTTCTCATCCCATTTTTTTATACAAAAAAGAAAATTTTTCAATTAAATATAAATATTCTCCAAAAAAATGGCTACTCCATTGATTTAATTTTTATCAACATTAAAAAAAATTAAACGCAAAATTTAAACAACTAAGTAATACCGAATCAAATAATAATAGCAAATCTTTAATGGAAAATTTTTAATGAAAATCCGAAAACATTTGTTACAATTCTATATACACCGATTTTAGTTGAATAATTAAAAAAATTTTTGTAGGATTTTCATATAATGAGACGAGTCTAAATAAATTAAGCAATTTTATTAAAGTTCATAAAGACAAAATACCATTACTCTCACGTTTTAATGTTGTATATAAAATTAATTGTTGTGATTGCGATTAAATAAGAGATAAAGAGATAAAGAGATAAAGAGATAAAGAGATAAAGAGATAAAGAGATAAAGAGAATACTAAAAATCAAAATAGGAAAACATTGCAATCACATTAACACAAATACAACTCAACACTCGGTAATAACTGAATTGAATACAATCGTAATTTTAATTGGAACAACATTAGAATCTTAGATGAAGAAAAATCACTAAAAGAAAAGATTAAAATCTCGGAAGCTACTTTTATTAAAAAATAAAAGAAGAGTTCAAATTTACAAAACAAATGTGATATGTTGGATTCATTGTATTATGATTATTTTAAAAATGTTAACATCTCTATATTTTTATCTTAATATCATATTTATAATGCAATCAACACATGACGTTTTAGGCTTTGTTCCAAAATTAACTACCAGTATTATAGAAAATATATAGTAATGTAGACTATAGCATTTTCAATACTGGCAGTAAATTTGGAACACGGCCTTACTCATCAGTTATTCTGTCGACAATATAAATTTAAATATTGTTTAAGTATCAATTAAACATATATATTTAAATATCATTTCTGAAGTACACTGGCGAAGTACAGAAATGCCTTTACACATTCAAGATGTAGATGCATTTCGGAACACAGTTGAAATGCATACAAACTGTATGCGTTTCGACTGTGTTTTGACATGCATTCATCTGGATTGTGTAAAAGGGGTGAACCCATAGGAATACACCATATGATTGTTTATAAATTTTTTTCATTAAACGTAAAATAAATATATATCGAGAATTAAATTTAAAACTTATATAAATTCAATCTTTGATAATTTCGTATTCTTCTGAATTAAATCCTACCTTGCGTTCAATAGTATACTTTCAATTATCAAGTTCAATTATCAAGTTATTACTAAAACGTTAATGAATAAAAAAAAACAACGTCAACAAAAATAAGAATAGAAACTTTCGGAATTTTTAATTTGAATGTATTATCTAATAAAAAATTGTTTTTTACATAATTTTTCGGATATGTTAAGCTAGTTTTCATAATTGCGTGACCATAAAAAGCAAGATTATGAAGAGGATTACCGATAGAAGATATGCAGTGAATTTTGGAATACAATAATACAGTCTGTGTATAATTTCTGACGACTGAGATATCGACTAACGACCGTATCGATCAAACAATACGGTTCATAAGTATCGAGAACATGGCGTCAAACGTAGCCGCAGAAAGCAAACGGGCTACGAATCTAAACGCCTGTGCTGTTTATGGCAGGTAAATAATTAATAGCAATTTTGTAAAACTACGCTGCTCGAGATGATTGAAAGGCCACTGCTCACAATACTTAAAAATATGCGCCAAGATTTCGAGAATTTCTCTTCAAGCTCAATCTTCAGCGAATGTTTGAAGAGTTTATTCTCAAACTGTCTTGAACTTGTATTCGGGAAAAAGAGAGATTGCTAGAGTTTATTATATTTTTATAACTTTAAAATTTATTTTTTTATTTATGTCTTATCTTATTGATGATTAATAGGGTAACTCCGATATATACGCTGCACCTATCAAAAATTTAATTTCTTAAGTATTATTTACTATGTTTAAAGTAAACAAAAACTGTATCAATAAAAACATTGTACTGTCTAATATTATGAAAAAACTATTGGAAATCGGAAATATTTATATTTCGTATTAAAAAATGAAACCCTTGTATTTTTGCCGTATGTAAATAAGTTGTAAAGTGATACAATAACTTATAAAATGCGTTTATAAAGTTTTATTAAGGAATAAGAATAATAAATATGTATATAAAGTAATAAATAATAATTCCAATCTTCTCACATGTATTACAAGTGTTATAACATGAGGTACATATTTCATATAATCGCGTTTATTGCATTTAATGCACTGAATTAAATCTGCTCACTTTGTATACTTTGGGCATAAATCCCCGCTAAAAATGCCGTATATCCCAAATAGGTGGGATATACAAGATAACAACTTAAACAAAGAAAGAACAAGAGCAAAGTATTTATATTTTGTTATATAACATATACTTTATTATTCCTCTACTCTAGTATCTTCCTCTATTACTTCTCATGTATCACGAAATTACCATTAAGTCTTTTGTACGTCCTACAATAATCATTTTATGTAGATTATAATTTATGATGGCGCTACTCAACACAGCGACAAATTCAACTCACAATAATTTTATTAATATTAACAGTAAAAAATTGAAATCATAATACAATACTAATATAACATAAAGGCATGTAACAAAGTAGTTGCGGGAAAATTATCCCCATTCCTTCTATTTTTTTCTGACTTCTGCGGAATAAATCCCAGCGCGGCGTATTTGCCGGAGTTATCCTAAAATTATTATTTTATAAACATCTTATTTAAGACAATTTGCGTAAACACAGTAGCTTCCTTAATTAATTTTGAAATATTTATGTAAAATAATTAAGAAATAATCTCAGCAATATTAAAATATTGGCGTTGATTAATTCTTTCATAATCGTGATTAAATAATTGATGACTATAGAGTGCCATCGGTCGGGATGGATCGGACAAGAATCACGTTTTGCACAGACGTAGACAAATCTGTGATCGTACACAACTTCGAAAAACGTGGCTGGACGCAGGTTGGTCCGGAGGATGATTGGAATTTTTATTGGTAATCATAAATTATAACACAAGATTTGCATATTATTTGAGAATTGATTATAACGTTCTATTATTTATTATAGGGCTGTTACATTATCCTGCAGGAATATTTTCAGCGTTGAAATTGGATACAGGATGGATGATATATATATATATATTAATAAGCTACAAAGAATTCAGTTGATCAAAGTATGTATTCTCAGATAAAAGTATGACATTCAAATTATTATAATTCCATATAATTATTATATTGACAATGCTTACTTACTCATTTCCACTGTATATTTGATTAATATGTATTATATCTTTTAAAATTGCCGTATTATCTGCTCTTTTTGTTGAAACTGATAGAGTTCTTTGGTTCCAATGAAATGTAATATTCAACGAAATGTAATATTAAAGAATTTTGAAGAAAAATATTTATTTATGCTATTAGAATCATTAATCACTTCCCAAATCACTATGAGCTTACGCGCAAGGATTTACTGGTAAAAAACATCAAGCGATACCGGAAGGACTTGGAAAGAGAGGGAAATCCATTGGCAGAACGCGAGGAAGGTCCAGGCAAATATTTGTACCTCGACTTCATACCTGTCACTTTTGTCTTACCAGCTGGTGAGCCCAAGATTAAGTTTTTAAAAATTAAAGTAAAGAATTGATTCGAAAATTTCTTGACAAAAGCTAACCCGATAACTGTTTCGTAAATAAAAAGTTCAGTCTTAAATTTAAAATTTTTTAATTGGTATAAGATCGACAAATAATAGACACGCAATTTATTGAACTGAACATTGTAAAAATTTGCACAATTTATTATTGGGCATCAAAACCTGCCTTAACCTGATATGATCCTCTTCACTCATTTGTGTTAAACATTTCGATCAATTTTCACACTATGTATGTTTTATTTATGATATTTTAAATGAGAATTATTTTATTTTTGAATTTCACAGTATATTATGCCATAGATTACAATATGTTCGTGGAAGAATATCGCAAGTCTCCGCAGAGCACCTGGATCATGAAGCCATGCGGCAAATCGCAGGGTGCCGGGATATTTCTTATTAATAAGCTAAGCAAGCTGAAGAAGTGGTCACGCGAGGCAAAGACACCATTCAATCCAAACTTGACAAAAGAATCATATGTCATATCCAGGTAATTATTTTATAATTATAATTTTAATCAAAGACGTTTCGATTATAAGGATGTCCTTCATGAAATTCTAGCGATGGAGATGATTAGTAACAGTCAATTAAAGCTATTAATTTCTTTCTTTTCGAACCATTTCATTATTTTAACATTTCTTACGGTAGATATATCGACAATCCGCTGTTAATCGGCAGCAAGAAATTCGACCTCCGATTGTACGTTCTCATCACGTCATTTCGACCGCTTAAAGCGTATCTCTTTAAATTAGGATTCTGCCGATTTTGCACCGTCAAGTACGATACCAGCGTTCAAGAGCTCGACAACATGTACGTGCATCTAACAAATGTGTCCGTGCAAAAGCATGGCGTATGTATCATGTACACTTATCAAATTATTCGTAACAGTACTGTCTTTGATTGCTAAAAATTAATATGTCCTATTATAGATCATTTCAGTAATATTGTAACAACATTCCAATATAATATTTAAATTTGAATATTGCAGCAATATTGTTGCAATTTTTGTATATATATTATATAAATATTGCACACTATTAAAATATTATTGCAATATTCCTGCAATATTTCGTGCTGTAGGGGTATCTTCCCTCCCTTTATGGAAAATAGTTTTCTATTTTACTTTAAAATTAAATTTACAAAATAATCTTTATTAAATTAGACAATTAAGTAAGTCAATTTAGATATCAGAATGTTTAATATAAACACATGATTTTTTAAGGAAGCCTAAACTAAGTTACATAGCGCTCAGTAAGCGGTTTTTTGGCAGTCTAAAAAAATACCTTTAAAATCTTAGATTTCATCGCGTTTCTGTAATCTCTGGATATTTAGTTTTTCAACATTTTAACTTTCAATGAGTTTGTACGGATACTTAATGTATTAATCAACACGAAAATTGTTGCATACGGGAATTTCAGGACGAGTATAACAGCAAGCACGGCGGTAAACTGAGCGTGCAGAATCTGCGTTTATACTTGGAGAGCACGCGTGGGAAGGCGGTTACAGAAAAG
This sequence comes from Acromyrmex echinatior, assembly GCF_000204515.1. Next base: position 1,767,300 of record NW_011626826.1, on the reverse strand, counting down.
CTGTTCGCCAACATCTCCTGGTGCATCGTGCATTCGTTGAAAGCGGTAGCTCCAGTGATGGCAAACGACCGACACTGTTTCGAATGCTACGGATATGACATCATCATCGATAATAAGTTAAAACCATGGCTGATCGAGGTGCATTGATTTCTCATCTTTCATCACAAGTGTCCTCCGACAATGAGTTTTTAATATGTTGTATTTTAAACTTAAATATATATTTTAAGCTCATTACCCAGTAAACGAAAATGGATTAAAATGAATTAAAATTTTTTTAATGCGTACTTTAAATCCATGAAAATAGATTGAATAGATTGAAATGGATTAGATCCGAGTTGACACTAGTTTAATATTCGAAAAACAAAACATTCATATTTTAAGTTTACAAATTTTATTTTTCTAAGACATTTACAATAATTATACCTGAAATTAACTACTTCAAATTGGTATTTAAAAAATGCACCTTAGTGGGATTCGAGAACCTCTGGATTATGAATCTTCTACGTTATCCGCTACACCCACTTCTTCAATTGATAAATGTGTTATTCATTCTCTACTTCAATTACAACCAGCTAAGCTAGTAACGAAATTAAAAAGATATAATAAAAATATCATCATTTAACAGATATAATAAAGTATAAACAATTTACATTACTACAACATAAGTGTCGGATAATCTAATCTCGCTTGGCCTAATGTCGCGCGCCGTGATTAGCCTAATATTCAGGCTGTGTTCGACTAGGTTTGCGAATGTTCACATTGATCATTCATTTTACTTTTAATCAAAGAGAAACAAAAGAACATAGCTCAATTATTTTTACGTTACAACTTTTTTGAGCTTAGTTGGATTAAAACAAAAAATTTCCTACTTATAATTTTGAATAATTTAAGTAGCATTTATGGTCTATTTTTAAGTAAAAACTTTTTTTATTTAATTAGATTGAAAAACTGCATTTCTTATTCAGAATATTAAATTGAGCAGTATTCACGATGCACACACAAAATACTATAATATTATTTTTAGATTGAAAGACATAGAAATATACTCCATGCCATTCTTATAAATGAATAAAAATGCATTAAAGATTGAAAAGGAACAGACATTTATTTCATGCAATTCCTATAAATAAATAAAAATGTATTCAAGATTGAAAAGGATTTATTTTAACATTCATAAATCAATATTTCTAAAAATCTGAATCCATTTTAATCCATTTCAATCCTTTCTTGTTTGCTGGATAAAATCGGAGGAGAACAGATGTGATATTATGCTAATAAATTGTGTTGAGGATTTTCCCGTGATAGATGACGATGAGGACAAATACATTTTAAGAAAATTTTGTTAAATATTATATAATCTAGGAAAATTTTATCGCAAACAATTAAAATAATACTTATGTAATAGCAAGTGAATATATATAAAAGGTCATGATATCAAGAAATAAAAGTTAAACATAAATGATTTAAAATGCACATGCATAAGCGACGAAATCAGTAATTATATAACGCAACGACACTATATATATATATATATATATAGTATCGTTACATTATATAATTACTGATTTCGATTATATATATATATATATAGTGTCGTTGCATTATATAATTATACATACTTAAATATACATTGATTTCATTCTACGTACGCTATTTTGTGTATGCATTTTAAATCATTCTTATTTGACTTTCATATCTTGATACCATGATCTTATTCTATATTTAACTATTATACAAATGTTCTAATTACCTGGTGATTATATAACAAATATAACTGATATGACATATATGAAATATTCTTCAAATGTATTTATTGTCCCCTCCCCCCCTGTCATATTGTCTCCTATGATCTCTTATTACAGGAAGATACAAACAGAACGTATTACATTAAAAAATCAGACTTATGGATAGGTAAAAGTATTAGTACGTTGCATTTGTATAGATGCATCTGTAATTAATTCTGGAAAATAATTTTTTAGAAAATAATTTTATTATTTATAATTAAATTCATAATAAAATAATCTTTAATTTGATAAAAAAATTTTAAATTAAAAAAAAATGTGATAATGCATTAAAAAATTAAAAATTTAAAACAATTTTTTATGATTTTAAAGTATTTTTGAAATGTAACTCTCATATATTTTTTTGTCAGTAAAATCTTCAAATTTCGAAAACATCAAAATTTTGGTTTTTTTTCACAGGTAAACGCCTCGCCGTCTCTTACATCCACGACAGTAAATGATAGGATCTTGAAGTATAAATTAATCGACAATATCATATCGGTGGTTCTGCCTCCGGATGGTATGCCCGAGTAAGTGTACAATATATTCTAATAAAAATCAAAATTTCCAGTAAGTTTACGAGATTAAAATTTACGGTTTTGATTTGATTAGCGTGAAATGGAATAAATTACCTTCGCCAGAAGCTTTAGGTAACTTCGAGTTATTGCTCGATGAGGAATTGGCAGTTCAGGACGAGAGGGAGAGTTCATCGAGCAAGTATCGCGGTTCTTCTCTTAACAAATGGAAATAGATTTTATCCTTGTATGATTATTTACTTCAATTATTCCCTAAAATTACGCTTGAAGCGCCAGATAAAGGAACAATGCAAGATTGGAAAGTTGAATTTCGGAAAGTCGATATTTTTATTCCCATGAATGATAGTAAAAATAAAGATTACAAAAAGGAACAGGGAGGAAAAGGAAGGCTCTTAATCAAAATGGAAAGCTGAAAAAATCTTATACTAGAGGATCAACAGCGAACCTTTCCTGTGCTTGTGTTTCTTCACTAACAGGACAGGTTTCTTCCTGGTGTCCCTCAAGAAAGAACTTACAAGAGGAGTAAGAAGGATAATGTGATACTGAAAAAACAAGTAGCCAGAAAAATCAAGAGGCTTGGAAGAGAATACAAACAAAACGTGCGTAGTAAATTCCCTGGTTTGTGAACTTTAAGTCCCTTATGCTCTTGCAGTAGTAAAAATCACATTACACCAATGAATTCCCGTGCGTGTAACCCCCCCCCCCCTACACACATTCCCCTAATAGTCTACTATATTACCTAATATACCTAATATATAAGTAGTGCAACCTTTTCCGGAATAATCATGTATTTTATATAATTTAATTTCATTATTAGAGTATTTTTATTAATTGTCTTTAAAACATAGAAAAATAGTCTAAAAAAACTATTTATATTTTTATATATTTTTATATATATTCTTAATATGTGTAAATATTTTTATATATTTTCTTTCTTTAGTTTAGAACGCTTAAGTAGTGTTATTGTCGCTACTAAAACCCGTATCAGACTATCGATTCTGCAGGTCAATTGACAACCAACTCTGACTATCAATCTATTATGGATCATTATAATGAGGCTGACTAATTGTGATTGGTTCACTGTAGATCAGTTTGCAAAGTTGATTGTTTGACGAGCTTTAGTAGCGACATAACAGATATATTTAAAATGTTCTATCCTGAACAATGGTAAACTCACGATTGTCATAGTTGATATTTGTATTGTAATAATTATTTGCATCATAAATAGGTATATCATTTCTAGATAATCTTCTTATTACATTTTTTGCAATGATTACGAAGAGAACTCCAAGTACTAAACGTCCTATTGCATAACTTTTCAGTACAGGCATAAGCAACATTTTTTGTATGTAAATAACGCATACGATAGTACATTAATTTTCTCATTAGTAGCTTTGAATATTTAGGACAACAAGCTTCCATTGTACTTTACATTATTTAAAACATATAAAAACTGTATATCTTTTTATTTTAACGAAATTGAAAGTTAGGAAAAAATAGAAAATTATTCACTTTCATCTGCATTCAAAGCTAGAATTTGTTGACAAATGTGTAATTATTGAAGATTTGCAATCGGTACTTTCATTACTTATATTTTGCAAAGAATCTCTCGCTCATTTGATGCTGATAATTTTTGTTAAAATTTTTGCATTCATAAATTTCTTCTTCAGTACATATCCAAATTGCTTCATGAGATGGGATATGCAGCATTCAAACATAAAAAGACTATAATAAAAAAAATGTCAATATAAAGTGGAACAAATAAAATCATTCTTAAATCATCTGAGATCGAGATTTTTATCATGATTAAAAAATGACATAAATTAGATCACTATGACGTCAAATTGACATTATTTTTATTTTCTTGTTTTCCTTAGGTTAGTTAATAAATACCAGCGTATAATTTCGTTTCCATCCGATATCCTTTTTTTAAATATAAACAAATGAAATCGAGGATGAAATCACGGTCATTATCATTTTCTAACTTACAAGGAAAACCCCAGATCTGATACCTTAAAACTTAGATGTCAATTTTTTTGGTAACTCTACAGGTCAAAAAAGAAATTCTGTGTTCGGTAATTTTTACGAACCTCGAATATTCTAAACTTATATTTTTTGGATCTTTAATGCTTTAAGTAATTCAATGTGAATTATATATATATATATATATATTCTTATTGCTTATATTTTTTGTTACGCAGTTTATTATATAATGTCGCACAGCATATTAAAAACTCATTTATCTTAAAGATTAAAAATAGTCAGTAATATATTATCACTTGTTGAATATAACTTAATTATTTTTATATTATATTATATATATAGGATGTTTGGTATTTAAATGTTAAAATTTCGAGAGCGTGTAGAGGATTGATAAAGAAAAAAAATCCTGTAGAGATATGTTCGTTTTTGTTTCGTTTTGGAGAAAATTGAAAAAAAGACAAAACGTAATTTTCATTTTTGTATTTTCTTATTACTTACGTTATTATTTACGTTATATTTATTCACTTGTTTAGATATACTTGTGTAGATATTATTCAAGATATTATTGTTTTTTTTGAGATTTTCTTCAAAATGAAACAAAAACGAACATATTTCTACAAGACTTTTTTTCTTAGTTTATTGATGCACGCTCCCGAAGTTTTAATTCCAGACACCTTGTAGATGAACTTGACATTGATATTGAAACGATTCTTGTTTCTTACAATATTTGTTTAATATATCAATATATAATATATAAAATTACACATATATTTTGTTTCTTTTATCGCATACACGACGATTAATTTATCTATATGTATATACTCTGGTATAAGCAAATAGCGAAATATAGCAATCTTTTTTATCAGATCAAATCAATGTAAAGTCAATTTCGATAAACAACTCAAGCGATGCTTTTTTTATACCGCAATCATTATTTTAGCGATGTTTTATGAGGATGGAAAAATAACCATTATAAAATAACCATTATAAAATAATCAATAAAATACCAAAGATACAAGTAGCCACGTTTGGATATTGTTATTCATTCAGATATATATAAGTTATATGTAAGTTCGGATATTGCTGCTCATTCGGATATAAGTTTGACTTTGTTGTTAATATTATTTTAATTGGAGTTAAATATACTGAGTGACTTTGCTGAAGTCTTAGGATAAGATAATATAGGAAGTAATATAGTGTAATCAATATTATTATGTTAAAATGTGTGCTAAAATATGCGTTAAAATATATAACAAGATACATTTATTGTAAAGAAATTATGTAGCCTGGAAGCCATCTAAAGCCGTTAGGCAAGAATTAATAAATACAAATACAAATACAAATACAAATACATTACTTAATAGCACAGTTGCAAGTTAAAATAAAAAATATATAACGCTTAAACAAGCAATAAGTAATAGGCTATAAATAGTGCAATCTTTTTCAAGATAATCTTCTGATCTTTTATGTAACTTAATTTCATTATTAGAGTATTTTTATTATTTCTAATACAATATAAAAATACAGTCTAAAAAACTATTTAAAAGTATTTAAATATATTTTCTTTTTTCAATGCAAGGATAAACTTGATTTGTACAATCGCGAAAAAATGTTAAGAAGATTGTTCAATCTTTTCATATAAAAACAAAGTTTTGATCAAATATTGAAAATAAATTAATATGTAGGCATTCTTGAATTTTTCAGATTTTTTGACCGTATAGTTTTCTTTAAATAATTTTCTGAAATAGCTTAAATTCTTAAGAAAAGGAGGATTTTAAATAATTTAATTGCATACGAAATATAAGAATATATATTATTATTTTTAAAGAATTATAAAAGAATGAAATTTAAAGTACAACTTGAAATTAAAAAAATGAGATTTCACCATATTATTTTTTGTGTAAAATTAGAGTACGATAAATTTTTATTAATTCTCTTTAATTATGAAGTCACGCAAGTAAAAACATAGCGTCATTTCCAGAATTATCAATATATAAATTAAATTAAAATAATCACTACTTTAAACAATTTTCTTTTTTAATATTTTCCACATAAATATTTATTTTTATTTAAATAAAAATATTTTTTTACACCAAATTAGTCTTACAACAATTAAATGTATAAACTTTATTATTTTTTTCTAAAAGACATGCCAATGGCAATTTGTATTTTGTATATATTAAGATAAGAAAAGTTACATAACTCCTCCACTTTTTTAAACTGGAAAATACTTCCTTAATACTACGTCGTAGTAAAGTTAATGGAGCTAAATATACCAACGCAAGGCTGTTTCGCAGTCTCGCTCATTTTACTGATGCTATCATTGCACATTATTATAACTTCCACGATTCCGCTGTATCACAACCAGTCGCGAACGATATATAGTTAAGAGTACATCGATTTATCCGATCAAGCGTCATTTATCGTTCAAGAGAAACAAAATGACCGTCGTGCTAGTATCTCTGATTCTTGGGGCGCTTATAGCCTTTTACTTTTACTTGACGCGAAATTATAAGTATTGGCAAAAACGTGGAATTCCGTGCGTGGATGGAGCTCTGCCAGGATTCGGTAATATGTTATCGGTGATCTTAATGAAGACGGATCTTAGTGAGTTATGTCGCAAGATCTACAATGATAACAAAGGTCACAGCATGGTCGGTCTCTACGATTTTATGTCACCAGCATTGATGGTCCTCGAACCCGAGCTAGTCAAAACAATAACACAAACCAATTATTCAAGTTTCGCTAAAAACGCTATCGATATTAATCCCGACTTAGATCCGCTCCTAGCACATAATCCCTTCGTCCTTACTGGTGAGAAATGGGTGCACAACAGAAAACGTTTGTCTTATGCATTCTCCAGCATGCGATTGAAGATCCTGCTCGAAAGTGTTAAACAAGTGTGTACAACGTTTGAAAATTACATGAATGAAAAGCTGAACAATAACCAGACAGAGTTCGAACTGAAGAGCTTGTTCGCCAGGTACACAGCACAGGTGGTAGCCGCTGCTGGTTTCGGCGTTGATGGATTCTGCTTCGATGACGAGAAAAAGGATATGTCCTTCAGGAAACTCGGACAAGCCATTTTCGAGCCGTCTTTACGAAATTCAATCGTGTTTGTTGCCACGTTTCTCATGCCATCGTTAAACAAAATCTTTAAACTAGGCGTCGTTCCGAAGCACGTAGACAATTTCTTCAGGACACTGGTTGCAGAACTCATGGAGCAAAGAAGAAAAGACGGAATACCTAGAAACGATTTTCTCCATTTGATGGTCGAACAGGAGCGAGCGGAAGACGATAAATTCGACCTTGAAATGGTGACGGCCCACGCAATGTCGTTCATCGTCGATGGCTATGAGACCACCAGCAGTGTCATGAGCTTTATCGGATTTGATTTGGCCCGTCACCCAGAAATACAGAATAAATTACGGGAGGAGGTGTTATCCGTACTTAACAAATACAACGGAGAAATCACTTATGAAGGCTTGAAAGAAATGACATACATGGACCAAGTCTTAAACGAGACACTGAGATTGTTACCCGCAGGCGTGATTATGAAGAAACGATGCACGGAAAAGTTCGAACTGAAAGGATCCGATGGAATTGTTTGTCATGTAGAACCTGGAATGGAGATTCTAATACCAGTTCAAGGTCTGCAAAAAGATCCTCAATATTGGGAAAATCCCGAAGAGTACGATCCTGAAAGATTCAGCTCGGATAGGAAACACAGCATCGATCGATTCGTGTTTCTTCCATTTGGCGGAGGTCCTCGAGCTTGTGTCGGTATGAGAATGGCTCAACTACAAATAAAAGCAGTTTTGACTGTAATTTTAAGAAAATATAGGATGGAATTATCCCCGAAAACGCAAATACCTTTAAAGATAATTCCTGGTAACGTTTTACCAACACCGCTAGGAGGACTGTGGGTTTATTTTCAGAAGCTTTAAATGTAAATATCTTTTTTGTAATAAATTTCTTTCTAGCTTTCAGTGTCTAGTTTCTAGCGTCATGAATAATTTTTATGTCCGAAGAAAATATTTGTGTAATCTTCACATAAAAATGAAATTCTTTTCAAATTTAATCTATTTTAATTATTGTATTTTTATACAAAAATAAAAAAGGTGAAATGTTATTATTTTTTATAAAATATTTTCTTATACGTATATTTTTAGAAATTCTTAATTCATTAAGAAAGTAAGGAAGATTTCTTTGTAATCTTTGTACAGAAATTAAAGATCAGGATATTTGCAATTTTATAATTCTCTACAATGTTTCTTATATACTTTATATAGGATGTTCCATTCAGACATAATAAAAAATTCACAACATAATAGTTTCAATGATAAATATTAATTATAAGAGCAGCTTCGAATTTTTTAAATAAAATTAGCGATTTGGACATGTAACGTATGCGCAGAAGCGATCTATTTCTGTCATTACTGAGCGGTTTCTACGTCGCCATATGGACAACAGCAGAAAGCTTTTATGAGTTATCGCTTGCGCAATTAAAATCCATGATGGCACGTTTCAACTCGCAAACGACACAATACACTTTCCCCTGTGGCATTCACATGGCGATTGAAACAATAGGTGCACCCAGTAGCACAACTGCTTACTAAGCGGCTGAGTATCAATTTCATTATGCAATTGAATTTAAATGTTGGTTCTAAAAATAAAAGCCAGTCATATTTAATTGCTGTTTAATAGCTTAGTGAGAGGTTGCGCTGCTAGACACACCCAATGCAAGAGGCATAGACAGCTTCTGCATATGTTCAATCAAATCTGTATACTCTCGATAAAATTACTGAATTTGTAACTTTATAAACAAATATTATACGAATTTAGATAATGAGAATAAATCTAATTAAATACGAAAAATTCTACATATTTCAATTTTATATAAATTCACACAAGATATATTTAAACATTAAGACTTCTTTGATTATCGAATATAGGATTTATATATCGAATATAGGATTTTTCGTATTTAATTATATTTATAAAAAAATTCCAGGTCTATCCTTTACAGTGATATCCACATTTTAACATTAGAACTAGTATTTTGTATGTGTTACATCTTTTAATTAATAATAAAATGTCCAGCGTTGATTTTCATGCTTCCAATGAATTATTACTGATTTAATCATAAAAAGCCTTTATTGCTATAAATTTTTCATTTATCATATCGTTATCATTTAAGCAAAACAGTGAATATATAATAATTATAAGTTTTTAATCTAGTAAGAAAATAAGAATTTTACCATATTCAGATAATGTATTTTTATATAAAAATAAAGAAGTATTAAAAATTTTGAAATTCTTTATAATATTCGTTTGTATGGTCAATATATATAATAAGTTTTACAACTCCTGATTTTATTACTTTCCTAGAAAATTGTCAAAAATACGTTTAACATCTAACATCTTTGTGTTATTATTAATCATAAACTATTTATTTAAAAATTACGCAATTTATGTTATCATAAAAAAAATATTTAGAGAAAAATATTAGGTGTTGGAATTAATTCGTAGCGTTTTACAAGTGATGGGAAGTACTTTCATTAATGTATTTTTTAATGCTCATGTGAAATAAATAACATTCTTTCATTAAAAAACGCTATGAATTAATTCCAACACCTAATATTTTTACACATTCTAGAATGACAATTAATCACAATATAAGCGACATTTGTGGGTGCAACTGGGGCACGAATTTCATAAAAATAGAATAGCAAACAGCAAATAAATAAATTACTTCGGATGCTTCAACGTCACACGATACCATCCACACATCCTTCTCCTTCTTCTCTTCCCGTTTACATATCCCATCTCAGTATTTCTTCACAGCGTTCATACGCATTTACGATAAGATCAACAGAGATTCTACGCATACATATGTAAATCAAATAAGTATAATACGTAAAATATTCTGAAAGCCATATTTATAATAAAATATATAATAAAAATATACAAATAAGTTTCGTCTCGTTTGATATGTAATAAAATATAAACAAGTTTGGCCTTTTTATGAAATACATAAATAGTAATCTATCTCTTAAAATATACAGCAAATAGCAATAACAGAATAGCAACCTAATAAATCTTTTATGTCTATAAATAGAAATCCTTTTAAATATTAGCTGGTTTATTTTATTTTATAATTTTTACACTGAAGACAAACGCATTGACGAAAAAACTAGCAACGACCCTGCACATATCTATCACCAGAATGACAATTATGTAACACTGAAACGCAATAGACTCTTTATTGCAGTTGAAAGATAGCGTGGAGAATACAGTTCCGCGAAGAAACGATTTGCTTGAAAATTGGTATCTTGTATAGAAGATATATATTTTGCGTGAACAGTTAAGGTTATGCGATCAGTTTCACGTTTTGCGCCAGAAAACGTGAGTTAATGTAATTGATGATTGACAAAAATATATAGTCGTAATAACGTGATTTAACATTCCAAGTGCAATACATTTTATAATAACTTGCATAAATCTCGTAGCAAATTATTTATAATGCGTATCACTGTAAGTATGTATACAATTATGAATATTAACCAGTTTTTTGATTCTCATTAAAATCATTCAATCCACCATTTTTTCCAAAAATGGCGAGCAAATTAAATTCAAATCATCAAAAAATTGAAAAAAAAACATGAAAAATATATTTAATATAATTAAACATTAAATCTTTATCTTTTATCTCTTTAATTCTAAATAGCTGTACAAATTGCGATCACTTTGATAATATCAATTGCGAGATCATTTACCGTTAATTGACAGCAAACTATACCATGCAATAACATTTCCTTTTTTCATTTGTCATCATTAAGAAATATTTAACATGGAATTATTTTGCACGCATCGGACAAATACATAGAATCCTATTTGTCATTTTAGATGATATTATATAATCAGTAATGTATTTCATTGATGATACTGTTATGCATCATATGCAGTGCTAAATTGCGAATTGTCTCGAACTTCTACATACTTATCTTCATAAAAGCTTCATTTATCAAAGTAATAGAAAAGCATGAAAGATAACATCATTGAACTACTGGAATTTATATACAATGAGTTTTCAGAATTGTGCATTTTCAACGTGTATGCTTTACTTAATTTATTATTGTAAAAGTTTTAAATATATTATTAATAATATTTTAATAAAACTCGATTTTTAGACTTATCTCTTACCATTTTGTTTAAATAAGAAAAAATACGTAACAACAATTAAATACATAACAACAGTTAAATAAAAAAAAGTTTATTTTCTTATTTAACATTGCAATAAAACTCTGTATGTATAATGTAATGGAGATACGTAAAACATAGAAAACGACAATAAAGTGAAGACTGCATTTGTAGAAGAACGAATTATTAAAAAATTTTTTAATATGCTAAATATGCATATTTTTTTATATTTACTTTTTAATGATGGGGATATAAATATGAGGATCAATTTAGTTTTCGCAATAGAGAGAAAATGTTAGTTACAACATTATGGAATAATAAAGTTCATTTGGCGGAATCATTAATAATGCAATATATATTACTCTTTTAAAGTCTTATTCATTCTCCCGACTTATCACCGCTATCAATGTAATCTAGTCTCAGCCGCATCGCTACAACACGACCTGCAGTCCTGAATGATACGTGGTCAAGGCTACATCGATTTATCCGATCAAGCGTCATTTCTTGTTCAAGAGTAGCAACATGACCATCGTGCTGGTGTCTCTAATTCTCGGGGCACTTATAGCCTTTTACTTTTATCTGATGCGAAATTACAAGTACTGGCAAAAACGTGGAGTTCCATGCGTGAATGGAGCCTTGCCGGGTTTCGGTAACATGCTATCGGTAATCTGCATGAAGACGCACATCGCCGATTTCTGTTGCAAGATCTACAAGGACAATAAATGTCATAGCATAGTCGGGATCTATGACTTTACATCACCGGCGTTAATAGTCATCGAACCGGCACTAGTCAAAGTGATACTGCAAACCAATTTTTCAAGTTTTGCCGAAAATGCTGTTCATTTTGATGAAGAATCAGATAGTCTCCTGTCATATAATCCCTTCGGTCTTTCCGGTGAGAAGTGGTTAAACAGCAGAAAGCGATTGACATACGCATTTTCCAGCATGCGATTGAAGATCCTGCTCGAAAGCGTTAAAAAAGTGTGCGCGACGATGGAGAATTACATGGATAGAAAGTTAAGTAACAGAGAGACAGAGTTCGAACTGAAGAGCTTATTTTCCAAATACTCGGCGCAGGTAGTAGCTGCCGCTGGCTTCGGCGTAGATGGATACTGCTTTGATGATGACAAAAAAGATATATCTTTTAGAAAACTCGGACAAGCCATCTTCAAACCATCGAAACGAAATACAATTATGTTCGCTCTTGTATTTCTCATTCCATCGTTAAATAAAATCTTGAAACAAGATCTCATTCCAAAGCACGTCGACAACTTCTTCAGGACGTTGGTTGCAGACCTTATGGAACAAAGAAGAAAAGATGGAATACCTAGAAATGATTTTCTTCATTTGATGATGGAACAGGAGCGAGCGGAGGGTGAAAAATTCGACATTGAAATGATCACGGGTCATGCGATGTCGTTCATTATCGACGGATATGAGACGTCTAGTAGTGTTATGAGCTTCATCGGGTTTCATTTGGCTCAGTACCCATACATACAAGAAAAATTACGTGAGGAAGTGACATCTGTGCTTAACAGATATGGTGGTGAAATCACTTACGATGGCTTGAAAGAAATGACATACATGGACCAAGTCTTCAATGAGACGATGAGGATACTTCCTGGGGCGCTAATGAAGAAACGATGCACGGAAGAATTCGAACTAATAGGATCTGATGGAGTTGTCTGTCGCGTCCAACCTGGAATGGAAATCCTGATACCGCTTCAAGCTCTGCACACAGATCCACAATACTGGGAAAATCCCGAAAAATATGATCCTGAAAGATTCAACTCAGATAGAAAACACAACATTGAGAAATTTACTTTTCTTCCCTTCGGCGAAGGTCCGCGAATCTGTGTGGGTATGAGAATGGCTCAGCTTCAAATAAAGGCAGGTTTGGCTATGATTCTGAGAAAATATAGAATGGAATTGTCACCGAGGACACAAATACCATTAAAGATGATTCTTGGAACGTTTTTACCAACACCGAAAGGTGGTTTGTGGGTCTATTTCCGACAGCTTTAAGTACAAATACTTGTTTTAAATTTCTTTTTCAAACTTTCAATGTCATAAATATTTTTTCAGAATAAAGATTTTTAACTTTACATAAAAAAATACAATTCTCTGCCATTTTAGTCATTTTTAATTACTGTATCTTTATTCAAAAATAGGAAATACTTAAAATTTTATAATTGTTTATAATGTAACGCTTTTTTACGCAAATATTTTTATTAACTTTTGATTGTGAAAGATAAGTAAGAATTTAATAAACTTTACACGTAAATAATAGATTGAAAGATAGTTGATATCATATATTAAACATACTTTCTAAGTTTATGTATAAACATAATACATTGTAATTATAAGATTTGTAGGAAAATTTATGTAGAAGGATTATAAGAAGTTAAGAAGATAATAATTTTATCAATTTCAATCAGTATCTCTTACAAAAAATAAAAAATGAATATATTCAAAATTTTGCTGTTATTTTTAGAAAATATTCTTTTGTAATAATAATAATATTAAGTCCTTTACACTCCCAATTTCACGTTAATTTCGCATAAGAAAGCGTGAGTTAATGTAATTAATGATTGACAGAATATATAAAGTCATAATTTAACATTGCACGTTCAATACACTTCGAATAACTTACAGAAATCTCGTAGCAAATTATTGATAACATGTACTGTATGTGTATCACTGTTTGTACGTATACAATTACATATCAATATTCTGATATGCTTTGAAATTAACTGCAGAAATTAATTTATTACTGTAATTGGCCGCATACTATGTAATAATTATTTTTCTTGTAACTGTTATCACTGAAAAATATATAACACGGAATACACGTGGAACAAATTTGCATATATGAGACAAATAGAAAATCTAGTGATAATTTTATTATTATGTAACGCGTGTTTCAGCGATAATGCTATGATGTTATTGCAATGCTGAGTTGCGATATGTTTTGAACTTTGTCATATTTACTTCTTTAAACGATTAACTTATCGAGCTAACAGAAGCGCTTAAAGAATAATAATATCATGGAATAACTAGAATTTGTTACTATTTATATAATAAATTTTCATAGATCTGTACGTGTTTTTAATATTTAATTTTCATAACTCATTTTGTTTTAAATTAAATGTGATGTCTTGAAAACTAGAATTTTAAACATTTTTTTCGCTATTTTTATTTAAATAAGCAAAACAATATGTAACAACAATTATAACTAAATTACCAGCTCGTTGTTTATTAATTGTTGTCGTCTAATGTAGAATTTTTTATGTACATTGCAGATATATCAAATATATAAAGCGACAGTAAAAATATATGGACACTCTGATAAAGATTTTAATCTTATTTTATACCAATCACACTTATTTATATTATAATTTATATATATGTATGTACTGTGTGTGTGTGTGTGTGTGTGTGTGTGTGTGTGTGTGTGTGTGTATTGGATACTTAAATATAAGCATTACACATAAGTTACACTAATATTATTATTAAGATAATAATAATATTAATAATAATAATAACTTGCACAAATATAATAGAAATTATACAAGTTACATTGCAAAAAGGAGGTACTGCTACCACTGTAAATCCTTCATGGCCGTAGGTGGGACAATGATCAGAGTAAAATTGTGAGTACCAACGATGATATACTTGGCTGATGAGATCCTCGCGCAACAGCATCGGATGTTGCTCAAATCTCTTAGAGTTCCAGATTTTAATGTTACGCTCAAACATCACACATTCGCGTGAAAAAACAAATTAGCGTATGGCGCCAGCAGAGGTGACGAGAAGATCAGATAAATCACCCGTTGTAGCAGCAGTTCGATCAGCGTTATTGTTAACAAAATGTACAAAGATCCAAACGACGTATTGACATTTAGCTCGATGATGCCAGGTCTGATTTGCTCAGCGCGTACATCGGACTCCATTATGCTAAAACGTTCTAAAAGCATCAATTTGTGGCACAAGTGCACATTGGCCTTGTGCTTCTCCCTACTTCTGTCTCTGTTTTGCGCAACTGTGAAGTGATGATTTCCGTTGTCATTTTCAATTGGATGGATTGACACTCCTTTTTGACGCTCGTCTTTATTGCTTCATCTTCATCCTTATCCATCTGATTGTCATATGAGCAGTTAGGCTGCCATCTTGTGTAGGTGATAAGTGCCGAGCTAACCAGGAAAACTCGCCAAAGAGGAATATAGGTGGACTATGCAGCTCGTTGAGATACCAGGCCCACGATATCAGGTCCATTCTCAGTTATCCTAATGCTCAGGTCCACATATTAAATTTACTGCCTATTTATTGTCTCTTTACTCGCTAAAGAACTCATTCTTTCTTGAACTAATGCTTTCTTGATGCAATGTCATTTGTATAAGCAACAAGAAATAATTTAAAATGATATTCTTTTAAATTAATCCCTTCTATTATATACATATATATCAATTTTATCATTAAAATATTTTTATCACTGCGTTTTCAACACATTTAAATATTCAATACTAAAATGATCGAAAATTTTTTAAACATATTGAATATTATTTTCTTCCTTCAATGATTATAAAAATCAATTTCTTCTATACAATTGTAAGAGAATGTTATTTAACATTAATATAGTAAAGTTTACTTGGCGATATAAATCGTGTACACAAATTTTATTATTCAGTCTCGCTCGTTTTATCGACGCTATCAATGTACTTTAATGTCAATTTTATTACATGACGACCAGTCGTAGATGATACGTGGTGAGGGTCACATCGATTTATTCGATCAAACGTTACTTGTCGTACGAGAGGAGCAACATGACTGTCATGTTAGTGTCTCTGATTTTCGTGGCGCTTATAGCCCTTTATTTTTATTTGACGCGAAATTACAAGTACTGGCAAAAACGTGAAGTTCCTTATGTGGATGGAGCCTTGCCGTGGTTCGGTAACATGTTATCGGTGATCTGTATGAAGACGCACATCGCCGATTTCTGTTACAAGGTCTACAAGGATAATAAGGATCACAGCATGGTCGGGATCTATGACTTTACGTCACCAGCATTAATGGTCATCGAACCGGCACTAGTCAAAGTGGTGCTGCAAACTCATTTTTCAAGTTTTGCCGAAAATGCTGTTCATATTGATAAAGAATCAGACAACCTCCTGTCATATAATCCCTTCGTCCTTTCCGGTGAGAAGTGGTTAAACAGCAGAAAGCGATTAACATACGCATTTTCTAGCATGCGACTGAAGATCTTGCTCGTTAGCGTTAAAAAAGTGTGTGCGACGATGGAGAATTACATGGACAGAAAATTAAGTAACAGAGAGACAGAGTTCGAACTGAAGAGCTTATTTTCCAAATACTCCGCGCAGGTGGTAGCTGCTGCTGGCTTTGGTGTAGATGGATACTGCTTTGATGATAGCAAAAAAGATATATCTTTTAGAAAACTCGGACAAGCCATCTTCAAACCGTCAAAACGAAATAGAATTATATTCGCTCTTGTATTTCTCATTCCATCATTAAATAAAATCTTCAAAATAAGCTTCGTCCCGAAGTACGTTGATAATTTCTTCAGAACATTGGTTGCAGAACTCATGGAGCAAAGGAGAAAGGACGGGATACCTAGAAACGATTTCCTCCATTTGATGGCTGAACTGGAGCGAGCAGAGGGGGATAAATTCGATAATGAAATGCTTACAGGTCAAGCAATGTCATTCGTTCTCGACGGTTACGAAACGTCTAGCAGTATTATGAGCTTCGTCGGATTTTATTTGGCTCGTTATCCAAAAATACAAGAGAAATTACGCGAGGAAGTGATATCCGTGCTCAACAAATACGATAGTGAAATCACGTATGAAGGTTTGAGGGAGATGACATACATGGACCAAGTCATTAATGAAACGATGAGGTTAATACCCGCAGGATTGTCAATGAAGAAACGATGCACGGAAGAGTTCGAACTGAAAGGATCCGATGGAGTCGTCTGTCGCGTGCCACCTGGAATGGAGATTTTCATACCAGTTCAAGCTCTCCACAAAGATCCTCAATACTGGGAAAATCCGGAAGAATACGATCCTGAAAGATTCAATTCGGACAGAAAACAAAACATCGATAGATTCACCTTTCTTCCATTCGGCGAAGGCCCACGAATCTGTGTGGGCATGAGAATGGCCCAGCTGCAGATAAAGGCGGGTTTGGCTATGATTATAAGAAAATACAATCTGGAACTATCCCCAAAGACGCAAATGCCTTTAAAGTTCATTCCTGGCACCATATTACCAACACCAAAAGGCGGTCTGTGGGTCTATTTTCGGCAGCTTTAAATATTTTCTTTTAATTTTTGTTTTAATTTTTAATTGTGTATGTTTTTTTTATATTAAGACAAAAGATTGTAATTCATTTTTATGTAAAAATGATGTTCTTTTCAAAAACAAATTTTGTCAGTTTTAATACTGCATCTTTATATAAAAATTGGAAAGATATTTGTTATTTTCTTATGCAAATATTTTCATAAACTCTTAATTAAGCAAGAGAATAAACAAGAGTTTAATCATATTTATGCAGAAATAAAATATCAGAGAAATTAGAATTATATGTAATTTTTAAAATTTTTTATTCAAATATTATAATTGTAAGTTTAATAAAAAAATAAAAATTTTATCTTTAATTACTGTATATATATTTTGAAAAAAATAATAAATTTAAAATTTTTAAAATTTTGCAATTAAAAAAATGTATTCTTGTACAAACATCAATAATAATAATAAGTTCTCTCTTGCTAATTCTGACTATTTAATACGAAATAGTCAGAAGTATATTTAAATGCATATTTTAAATAAATCAAATTTGTTCTACTGTTAATTGTTAATTATTTAAAAATTTCATAAATTTTGGTATCATCATGTATTTCAGAATATAACAAAAGATTAAAAAAAAGACTTAGAAAAAAATATTTTCTCACATCCTAGTACAAAAATCATATTATATAAATACAATTAATTTAAAAAAATGGTAAATTATCAAAATATATACACACTTTTTAACAAAAAAAGCCTAAGTCTGTACAAAATTTTTTGTTAAAGGATCATTTCACGCACGATGTGCATGTAATGTATTACTTATTTTCATTTTTCATTAAATGTAAGATAAAGCTATATAATGAATTACGTGTCCATCACTGCTTGGAACAAAAGAAATATAATAAAAAAAAACGCATCTTTTGTATAAAACGCTACAAAATAGCGCATGGAAGGTGCCATTTGTGTCATTTATGATCCGAGAACGATTAATTTCACAAGTAAACAGCAAATAAATAAAATACTTACACTTCGGTCACCGTCTTTCACATCTCCTTCTCTCCCTCCACTCTCATATCTCATCTGTTCCATCGTAGCATTCACAAACACGTTGGCGAAAAGACTAGCCGCGACCTTGCACATATCAATCACCAGAATGACAATTGTGTGACACTGAAACGCAATAGACACTTTATTGTATTATAGTTGAAAGGTAGCGTGGAGAAATACAGTAGAATATACAGTTGCGCATGTTTAACATTCCACGTGCAATACATTTTCAATAATTCACATAAATTTTGTAGAAAATTATTTATAACGCGTATCACTGTAAATATATATACATTATGAATATTAACCAGTTTTTTTATTCTCATTAAAATTATTCAATCCACCATTTTTTCCAAAAATGGCGAGCAAATTAAATTCAAATCATCAAAAAATTGAAAAAAAAAAAAAATGAAAAATATATTTAATATAATTAAACATTAAATCTTTATCTTTTATCTCTTTAATTCTAAATACCTGTACAAATTGCGATCGCTTTGATAACATCAATTGCGAGATCATTTACCGTTAATTGACAGTAAACTATACCATGCAATAACATTTCCTTTTTCCATTTGTCATTAAGAAATATTTAACATGGAATTATTTTGCACGTATCAGACAAATACATAGAATCCTACTTGTCATTTTAGATGATATTATATAATCAGTAATGTATTTCAATGATATATTTCAATGATGCATTTCAATGTTATGCGTCATATACAGTGCTGAATTGCGATTTATCTCGAACTTCTACATACTTATCTTCATAAAAACTTCATTTATCAAAGTAATGGAAAAGCATGAAAGATAACATTGAACTATTGGAATTTATATACAACGAGTTTTCATAGATTTGTGCATATGTTTTCATGTGTATTGCAACCTAACGAGCGTTATTTGATTTATTTATTTATTAGCTATCTGAAGACAAATTTTCACGAGCTGCTCAAACAGGCTGTTTCAGTGACAGAAAGGATTACGTGGTCAAAATTGACAAATATCAAATATCAACTTTGATCAGGTGATCCTTTTTATTGCTGAAACAGCCGGTTAGAACAGCTCGTAAAAATTTACCTTAAGACTTAATTAAAAGTAAAACTTGATTAATACATTTTATGGTATAAGGTATGTTCTCACAGTAGCCATCTTCTCCGCGAAACTTCCAGTTATGAAAGGGACATTCCAGACAATCTCCTTTGACACGACCACCCTCGGCCATATTTGCCCCTAAATGAGAACAATGCGTCCAAAATGTTGATAACGCCTCTTTCGATTTTTGAAAAAATTGATAAAACGTTACATAATAAATACTCAGCAAACAAGAATGGATTGAAATGGATTAAAATGGATTTAGATTTTCAGAAATACGGATTCATGAATGTTAAAATAAATCCTTTTCAATTCTGAATGTATTTTTATTCATTTATACTATTTATAGGAATGACATGGAACTGGGCTTATCGAGCTGGTATATAGAAATGCATGGAAGACAAAAATGTCAATGAATAACTTACGTTTGTATAGTACACTATATATACAACAAATTTTCATCGATCTGTGCATATGTTTTTACATTTACTTTTTATAATTAATTAAAGAAAATATTTATTAAAATAAATCTAAAGTTGCAACTCAAATTGCCAATGAGATTTTGTCGCGCTATTAATGTCGAAATTGTATAATAATTGTTACCGTAATACAAAGTTCATAAAAGCTGACAAATTCAACTGGACAGACATTTTCTTGTTCGAGTTCTCTTCAATGCAATGAGATAAAGTTAAATAATTCCAATCTCTCCTCTAATACAATCAATATAATGAAACCACTGATAAAATTTCTGATCAAACATAGTCATTACATGAGACATCCGGAATAAACTAAATGATTCCGTACCGTAATCTTATGGGAAAATGTCTTTCTGCGAATTTAGCTAATTTTTAGATATGTTGTAATTCTCTTCAATCTGAATAAATGTCTCAATAGGAACAATTTTAACCTATGAGCCGTTTAAAGCTATCTGAGATTTTTATGAACCTTAGACTTTTAAACAATACTTTCTTTTGCTATTTTTTCTAAATAAGTGAGAAAATAAAAATGATTAAAGGTGAAATGAAGTTCATTTTCTTATTTATTCATTATTGTCTAGTATAAAATTTAGTATATACATTGCAAATATGCCAAATCATATAGCAATAGCAAAAAAGGAAAAAATTCAAAGAGCGCATCTGGAAAATGATCGAATCGTTAAAAAATTTTTTTAATATGTTTTTAATATGATATATATATTTTCTTATATTCTCTGTTTAATAATCGCAAGGATCAATTGAGTCCTTGCAATGAAGAGAAGATATTAGTTACATAGTAATGACGTTCACTTGGCGATGGAAATTGCCAATGCGAAATTTATTACTGTTATGTAGTATCGCTCATTCACTTGGTTTATCTACGTTATCAATGTGATGTAGCTTCAACCATTTTGCAACATCATGACTAGTGATATGCTCAAGTGATATGCTCAAGGTTACATCAATTTATCTGAACAAGCATCATTTCTCATCCGAGAGCAGCAACATGATCACTGTATTGGTGTTTCTGATTCTCGAGGCTTTATCTTTATCTGATTACAAGTACTGACAAAAATTTGGTGCATGAATGGAATTTTCCCGGGATTCGGCTACACGTTGCCGGTAATCTGTATGAAGACGTATCTTAATAATTTTTATATGTATGTCCCAATACGAAAATTGCAGTTTGAATATTCTATGCACTGTGTATAACTGAACATGAAACTGAACAGGAAACGATGAATTTTATAAATAGCTAATAGCAAATAAATAAGTGTGCTTTCCAACAAGCGACACAATGATCATATCATCTTTGTTTAACATTGGTAAACAAATAAGGATGTATAATAATAATTCATTGTGTCATTTGATTCGTGTTGGAAGGCACACTAATAAATTATTTACCTTTCGAATGCTTCGCTGTCGTATGATGCCTTTCATATCTCCTTCTCTTCTTTCTTTTTCCGTTCTTATATGTAATTCCTGCGGTTTCATGGCGCTCACACTTGCGAAAAGGCTGATTGCGACCTTGCATAATCAATACCAAAATATGACGATCGTTTGATACTTTGAGTACACTAACACTTCGATTCTGTCATATTTCTAAAAAATTATCAAATTATCTTTAATTATTTATGGTTGGTGAACTACATTATGGTTTGAGCTACTAGAAATTATAAATTATATTGTAATATTTAAAAATTGCACAAGTCTCGTTATCATAGTTTAGAATACATATTCCTAAAATTTATATACAAATATTGACAAGAAAATAAATTGCACTCATCCTAGTACACAAGTCACGATATTATGCATTATACATAATTTAATTTCTTATATGAAATTTAATTTCGAAAATTTT
>NW_011626826.1:1668627-1744983 GCF_000204515.1 Acromyrmex echinatior | reverse complement strand
TATATATATATATATATATATATATATATACCATATATATAAAATACTTTTTGCACAAAATACAATATTATAAAATGTTCAGAGTGCATTATTTGCGGCTCAAATGTAGCGCAGCCGAAAATGATCAATCCGTATATAATACATAAATAAATAAATAAATTACTTGGATGCTCCAGTGTCGCTCCATGACTTCCAGATTAATCTCTTTCTTTTTTTCCTCCCACTGCTTCACCATTAATGTTTCTTCATGGCGCTCATACAAACGCACTCCCGAAAGGACTAGCAACAATCCTGCGCATATCAATCACCAGAATATGATGATCACGTAACACTTTGCGACGCTTTATTGCGACTGAAAAGTAACGCAAAGAAGATAATACGATCGCACGAAGCAACGATTCGCTCGACGATTAGCATCTCGCACATTAACGCAGCAAAGATATTTGCGTTGTTTTGCGTAGACAAAAAATAAGACCACGGGACTTCGCATTATATATATAATTTTACGTACATTATATAATTAATATAGAAGATTTGAATTATTGTAACTTTTGATTAAGACAAAAATATATAGTTGTGATATTGTATGTACAATTTCAAATAACGTGCATAAATGTGACAGCGAAGCGCATTATTAATAATATGTATCATTCCATGTTAATATGCAATTATAGATTAATATATATATTAATCAGGTTTCTGCGAGCTTTCGTTCAAATTATTCAATATTAGATGATTTAGAAAACGATCAAATTAAATTCAAATCAGCAGACAATTCAAAACGCGAAAAATATATCTGATATAATCAAATATCAAATTTTTATTCTTTACATCTTCGATTAAATATCAATTCCTTGTGTGCTTTGAAATATTAATTGCGAAAATTACACTGGAATCTCGTAATAGCGAACTTCGAAAAAACATGAAAATCCCTTCCGAGTTATGAATAGCATAACAGTATACTAAAAAAAAAGTTGTTTCAACAGCATTATTTTAATTAAAAATAATCTTTTTGATTTGTTGCAACAATATTAATTAAACAGTATTAATGAAACAAATAAAATTTTATTAAAACAAGAACATAAGTATTTGTTTTATTAATGTGTTATTAAATTGATAAAGTTATTTTCAATTAAGATAATGCTGTTTACATACATTTTTTTTCAGTGTAGCCATTAATATATTGAATTTCATTGTTTTGGAGTGAATTAGAGGCAATCTCATTATAGCCTTCAGACTTCTGAACCGCGCGCTATTTCGAAATTTCAGTGAATGATAAATTAATATTTGTAAATGAATCACAGTTTACGTAATACTTACATTTTCTTTTATATTTGTTATTACTGGAGATTTTTAACATGAAATAAATTCACATATGTATGACATACGTCAGTCAAATACGTAGAATCCTACTTTTAATTTTTAATTGTTTAACATAAATTGTGCTTCAATAATGATGGCTCAGGGCCGTGCAAAGGGAGGGTTCACAGCAGGCACTGCATCAGGGCCCCCAATGCTAGGGGCTCCGAAGTTTTAAACATCCAACATAATGCGAGGAGAATAGCGATAGCCATAGAAATAACGATTTCACCCAAAATAAAATATTCTGCCTTTTAGCGATTCCGTTTTAATGTCAGAGGATTTATACAACCTCAAGAAGATACTTTACAAAGTAAAATTTTGTATAACCATAAAAATGCTACATTTAAGATTACAATTCTCTTATTATTAGAAGAATGTCTTGCATATACTGACATACGCGCGTAGTTATGATAGCACATAAATGACAAATATCTTCTAACAAATAAGTGTGTCGTATCTTATATATCCATTTATTTTAAAAGATTATTCGAGTTATATCATTTAAAAAGTATCCACGGTTTTTTGTTCAATTTTTAAATGAAAAAACCGCAGATACTTTTTAAATGACCCAATAATAAAATTTTCTATAGAGAAATTTCTTTTTAATCATAGCTTATGTCTCCTTATTTCGATACATGAATACGTGTTATAGATACACGCGCTTGATTCAAGTAAAATTTTTTGTTTAGAGAAAATGCTAATTGTACGAGGAATTCTTCGCTTATCGGCAGAATATTTTTTTAGGGTGAGCTATTAGAAACTATATATTTCGATGTATCTGATTTTTGATAGATTGAAATCGTGTTGTTTCTATCGCTATCGTTATTCCCTCGCATTATGTCTTTGACTTTACATAAATTATCTATGATTTCTATTTAAATCCCTAGCCAATCTAATTTTCACATGCAGATGATATTTATTTATATTTCATTTGCACTTCAAAGAAGTAATAGTTTAAATTTAATAAAATCTTTATATCTCAAATTTAATGTAAAATTATATATCGATGATACAATTGTTTATTTAATCAAGCGAGTTTTATGTATTTTTTTATGATAATGATATACAACTATAAGTAGCTCGTGGGTTGCATCCAGCCCACGAGACTTTCCACTTTAACTTGCGATGTCCGAACCTAATTGATGGAAAAAATAAAAAACAAACTGAGTTATTAAAGGGATCCTAAAGCTATTTGTATTACTGTTTGTATTAAATTATATAATTTTTGTACAATAAACTAAATACTTTTTTCTTTTTCATAGATTCTAAAATCCTTTTCTAGGATTAAAGTATACGCATTAATGCGTGTTTATGAGATGGAGTTTATACCAAGAACGACCAAAAATTTCGAAATTAATATATTTTTTATCATTTCTTAGAGTAACATCAAACGTTTTGAGCTGTTAAGTCGTGATAACATTTGTTTGATACGAAAGTTTTGCAACTTGTACTTACGAAATAGTAATCCACAAACACGTAGTTTTCACGAATAAATAACATCGAATTCTTGGAATTAGACTTAGACGTTTTATCGCGACGAATTTGTTATACAAATGTGCGATTGCGTGTATCATAGGTTGCGTGAGATTTTGATGTGGTAGTGTATAAAGACATGTCGATAGAAAAACAGCGACCTTTGGTAACTTCGTCGAAGTTCGAAAGCTTTACTTTAGGAATCTCCTTAACATATAGCACTGAATTATGTTGATAACGTAAAATTATACATATATGTACACGATATTTTTATATATGACATACATATATATAATAATATATAATAAAATAAATATAATTTTAATTATTCTGTTTTTTTATATTTTCTAAATTCTTCAAATCTTTTTTAATATTTTACGAAAAGTTAGGACCCCAAAACTCTTTACACGACCCTGAATGCTATAATGTTATTACGTTACATGCTGAGTTGCAAATTGTCTTGAACTTTAACATATTTCGTAAAACAGTTCACTCATTGAATTAATAAAAACGTAAGACGGATAATATCATTAAATAATTGGAATTTGTATACAACGAATTTTCTTAGATTCATGCGAGTTCAACAATTAATTCTCATAATTTATTTTTTCAAATATAATGTCTTGAGAGTTAGACATTTAAATATTATTATTTTCTCACTATTTTTGTTTAAATAACTACGATTAGAGTGAAGAAAAACTCCATCGTTTTCTTATTTATTTATCGTTGTCTGATATAAAATTTTATATATACATTGCAGATATGTCAAACATATAAAGCAATAGTAAAAATATATGGACACTCTAATAAAGATTTAATTTTTTTTTAAACCACAACTATTTATATTATAATTAACATATATCGAATGCTTAAAAATAAGCATTGTACATAAGTTATCTATTTTAATAATAAAAATAATACCTACAAATATAACAGAAAATATATAAGTTACATTTTAAAAAGAAGGTATTGCTACCACTGTAGATCCTTCATAGCCGTCTCATAGGTGGGACTGTGATCAGAGTAGAATTGCGAGTACCAACGGCGATATGCTTGGATGGCTCGATCCTCGCGCACCAGGATAGGTTGTCGCTCATATTTCTTGTAGTTCCAGATTTTAACGTCGCGCTCAAACATCAAGCATTCGCCCAAA
Organism: Acromyrmex echinatior; assembly: GCF_000204515.1. The sequence continues at coordinate 1,740,995 of NW_011626826.1, read as the reverse complement.
AAAATGAGATTCGCGTATGGTGCCAGCAAAGGCGGTGAGAAGATCTGATGGGTCACCCGTTGCAGCAACGGTTCAACCGGCGTTACTGTCTGCAAAATGTACATGGGTCCGATCGACGTGTTGATCATTAGCTCAACATAGCTAGGTCCAATCTGCTCGGCGAGCACATCAATCTCCATTATGCTAAAACGTTCCAGAAGGATCAACTTGTGGCACATGTGCAGACCGGCCTTGTGCTTCTCTTTACTGCCGAAATTATTCTGTGAGACTGCAAAGTGATTATTCCCATTGTCATTCTCGATAGGGTGGATCGACACGCTGTTTAATTCAGCGCGCTTCTTTGCTGCTTCTTCGTCTTCGTCCGTCTGATTATAATGCGATCGCCATCCCGTGTAGGTGATCCACAAGTGCTGAGCTAACCAGGAAAAGTTGCCAGAAAGAAACATAACTGGACCGTGCACTGAGGTAAGATGCGCAGGATCAGCTCCATTCTCAGCTATATCCTAATGTACAAGTCCACAAAGGAGGAGTTAAGATTGTTTTTCAAAATTCGGTCAAAATAAAAAAATTTCGACATATATAAATTATATATCATATTAAATGGCTACTCAGTAAACAAGAATAAATCGAAATGGATAGAAATGAATTCATTTCGACATTTCCGAATTCGAGCTTCTGATTTTTCGAATTCATTTGAATACATGAATACATTTGATTTCTACATGATAAATAGCTCTTTTCGTATTTTAATTCATTTCAATAAAAACATAAATCATCCAAATTCAACATAAATTGTACATTTTATATTTCTATCTATTTGAATCCAAAAATATTTATGTCATAAATATGTTAGCCATGAATACATCACAGTTCAAAATTATGAATAAGAACAGTCTCGTTTGAATTTACTTCAATTAAAAAAAATTTCAACATAGCTAATTTATAAACTATAAATACATCACATCCAAATTATGAAAATATGCACTTTGTTTAAGGATGTACGATCGATCACTTGCGGGGTAGATAAGGAAGATACGCTATTGTTCTACATTGATAATACCAATCTAAAATATAAAAATCTTTTAATAATAAAAAAGCTAATTTATGATTTATTAAAATTAAGTGATAACATTGATTGCTAATTTTTAATTTAATGAATCATAATATTAATACTGCATTATTAGAAAATGCAAGTAATTTAATGTTTTATGTTTAATGATCATCAATAACTTGGTAACGTTGCATTCTGAAAATGAGAATGACATTCCTACTCGAGTTGCACACTATAGTAATTGATAATTGAGATTAAAATATTATTTTCATATACGTGTTTTATAGTTATAACAGGTTATAAGCAAACACATATATATTCAATCATCACACATATGTCACAGGATGAAGGAAGCAATCTAACATAATGTCGGAAGTCAACAGCATTGCCAAGTTTTCCGCGTATATTTTTTTAAATGCTCAAATAGATGTTTTCATCAAATGTTTTCATCAGCTTTTTGCTTGTATACACATAAATTACACGGTGAATAGAGTTAAAATTCTTACAAGGATATAAAAAAAGATTTGTTCTAATTGTTTATATGTTTTTTATGTGGATCGAAGCATTTTAAAAATAAGTAATTATGTAATATATCAATTATTCAATGCATATGTCATATGACATTATGCATAAAACTCTAACTTAACTAGAAAAAAAAATTATAAATGTTCATGAACAAAAACGAATTTATGCCCTTAGATATTAATTCATTTCAGCTCTAAAGCGCGAACTCGGATAAATTAAAATAAATTGCAATTTTTACTTCATTCAATCCATTTTCGTTTACTGGATACTCATACGGATTCGAATGATATATCACTTATTTTGGAGAAACATCAGAATCATGGAAAAGTTTGTGTTTGAAATTTTTAGATTTAGATTTGAAAAAAATAATTATATAAAATTTGTTAACAAATACTACATATTTTTGAGAATACATGATAGTAACGCATATTGGAGTAAGAATAAATTCCGATCGGAATTATTCAATTATTCCTTAGATTTCTATTGTGTTTTCTAGAGAAAACGGAATAATTCCGATCGGAATTCATTTCGACATATTCCATGATTCCTGAAGATACTAAAAGTAAAAAAAGCAATGATGACGCTTTTCAGATTTTATTAGGGCTGCGTTTCACTTGATGCTCATAATGCTCGCAATCATCATTCGTTCTTGCTTTTTAATAGACAAGGATGAAATGATTCCACAAATGTTAAAAGCGTAATAATAAGTAATAATAACTGCGTGTTCTATTCTTACTAAGCCTTCGATGTATGTACAGAAATTATAACAAAATAGTATCACAGTATGATAATTATCTTATTGCGTAATAAAATTGTTTTGCGGAATTTCTTTCAAAAAGAAGAGTTTGCATATTTAATACTATGATATATCCTTATTGCTCAATTCTTGTTTTATTATTCTTACTTTTTCAATAAATGTGATAGCATAAATATGATAGATCTATTTGATTTGATTTGATTTGATGATTTCTCCCATGTTCCCAAGATAAATGAAATATCATTCGATTTGAATAATCGTATATATTTGTACATCTCAGAACTTTTTCATTTCAGCTGAAAAACAGCCTTAACTTAATATCTACCTTTATTGCCTATTTGAAAGAGATTCTCAAGATACGAAGAATAAAAGAAGAAAAGAATAATTTTCTTTCTAATACTTTTTTCTTCAGTTCATGACTCTGGAAAGTGACAGTACTTTCAAGCAAACACTAATAATTAGTTTAATTCATTTATTTCGTTGCGAACTTAATTCTTTTTTTTTCTAATCATCTCAAAGTGATTTTTATGTAATGAAACATATCTTCTCACATTAGAGAATCGAATGCGTGACAAACCTGTATGTGGCAATTAATGAGGTACTCATTGCGACCTTGGTAACGCCAGGAGCCGTTGGAAATGCATGTATGTGGTTGGGGTTGCCAGTTTGGCTCAGCTGATTCAGAGTGGTACCAGACGAAGATAATGTGATTCACTTCGCAGCTCTTCCAAACTTTTACATGGGCGACATGCGGCACTGTGAAAAAAATTTATATATATAACTAGGATAGATGCATCGGGAAATAATTTCTAGTATGCATTTTTTTATATATTTCTAGTATAAAATCAAGAATTGTGAATAATTTAGGCCCTAAATGGACACCTGATATTTAGACGCAAACGTTTGTATTGTATATTAAAATGCACAAATAGGCATTTGTATGCAGGAATGTGGTTTCGTAAAAACCGATTCGAACATCTTGGCTACAGATCCTAATAGCAAAAGGGTAGATAGATGTCGTCTGAGATTCAAAATTATGTAGAACTTGATTAATACCCTTTTCAGCATAAGGTATGTTTTCGCAATAGCCATCCTCTCCGCGAAACGTCCAGCTATGAAATGGACACTCCAGACAATTTCCCTTAACACGACCACCCTCAGCCATATTTGCCCCTAAATGCGGGCAATATGCATCTAAAATGTTGACAACGCCTCTTTCGGTTCTTGAAGAAATTGATAAAACGTTACGTGATAAATAATATGTATTTTAAATATTTTAAGATATATCTTGAAATAGAACATCCTGTTATATCTTAAAATATTTAAAAAAATAATCAAAGAAAATTCTATACCCTGACGTACCTGAATACCGCGAAATTTTCACCGAGAGCAGACACATGTTTCACCTGACCATTTTTTATCTGCGAACTTTCGAGCAGAGCGAACCATCCATTCGGGTAGACCGGTGGTAGTTTACCCACCTTCCGATGTTTGTTACTCGCGTAAAAACTGCGGGTCTGTCGCGTTTTAGCCTCAATTCTCATGTCCTTTAAGAAGTACTAAGTTATAATCTTAACACACTTCATAGTAAAAACACAGAAAATAATGTCGCTTGATTATCACTCACTTTCACCCAGTTGAATTTGAAGAAATATGCAAAGTAGATAAGGAAGGTCAACAGGGTGGTCGCAATTCCGACGCACCATTCCAACATTGTCACTATTTCTATCCCAATGTTCCGTCCACTCGATTTGTTTCCTTCAACTTCCTTATTTTAGCGTATCTCGTGAGTCCTCGATCCGTTCAATTGCACGACGAGAATGCAATTTATACAGGAGAGATCGCGCGCTCTTGTTGCAGGAGAGATAAACAAGAGCAAAAGTAAAACAGCCGGGAACGACGACGAGGACGGGAGTTAGAAAGAGCGGAAGAAAAAGAGAAAGAGTTAGACGGGTTGGAAAAGGATGAAGGAAGGGAGAGAGGGAGGAAGTAACTGGTGAAGAAGACGACGCGCACGTTTGCCGGTAGCCGGGACAGAAAAAGGGCAAAGAAGACTCCTAATGAGAAGGGACAAGACAAGGCCAAGGACGACGATGTATGGCGAACGAAAGGAGAAGGAGAGAGTGATAGGGAGCAGAGTGCGATGATGATACAGTTTAGTTAGTATATAAACGCACGTGTGCATCAGCGATGTGCGATGAGACCTACAGCCGGAGGGTTAAGGGACGGGCAAATGTAGAAGATTGGAGAACGAGACGAACTGAAGAAATACAAGAGGAGGAACGCGCGGAAATCGCGCAAAGCAAGTAGGGCAAGAGGAAAAGAAAGAGGACACATTAGCATGGAAAACTCGCGCTAACATGGAAGAGACTATCCGGAACTTATAAGGGTTTTCGGACAACTAAAACGGACGAGAGAGCCGTTCGGCCGTTTCTATCGAAAAGCTCGTGTTTTTTTTCCCTCGAGACCCCGTTCGTCGCCGATCGACTCGTCGTGTCACGTAAACGGTAACCCGATTATGTATGCCCGGCCATGGACGAAGACGCGGACGAACGAACGAACGACTTATATATCGTGCCTCCTATATCACTGGATCTAAAACCGCCGTGACTCCTCTTCTCCTCCTCTTTTCTTGCTTCTTCATCGTTCTCTTCGTCTCGACCGACTGGCCGGCCGGTGTCTTCCTTTATCGAGATCGTATATCGATCACGATGCCACTAGCTCGCCGATTTATCCGTTTACCCATCCGTTTAACATATCCAACGGAGAAAATAACGCAAAGATTCACTTTTATAATACGAGAAAGAAAAAGGGCTACAAATCAAACAAATTATTTAATTATATCATTAATATAATGATGTAATTAAATACAATGCGCTAATAAACAAACAAACGTTTCGATCGCGATCAGATCATTATCAATAAAACATAGAATATTACAAACGGTAAAAAAACAAAACATAATATAAATGTATACTTCGCTCTCTCTAATAAACGCTGGTAACATTAAAACAATTATAATCCTGTTCGCAATTATATTATAGCTTGGAAAAAATCGTTGCATGATAGTAGATAATTAGCAGTCAATCGTTGATTAGCTTGAATTATATCCTTTAATATATGCAAATTGAAGAATGTAACGCATGAAATTGAATTTTATCCTTTAATGTAAAAACAAAATTTCTTCAGTCAAAAATTAAATGTATTTCTAGCGCAAAAAGTCGGTTAAAATTAGAGACAATGCGATAAGAGTAAAACGATATATTTTCTCTTCGATGTTATGAGACATTGTTCACTTTTATATTTTGACGGTCCCGGTTTCATACATATGTTGTTAACACAAATGTGTTCTTCTTCTTTTCTTAACAAAAAATCCCTCTCTTTTCTTCATCTGGAATATTTATCTTGTCAATGAACGCTCATCATAATATCGATGATTATCGATATTACATGAGCTTCTTTTAATCCCTCCTTACGTACTTCCAAAATTCTTACATCGCAAAATTGAGTTTCAATTTTCAAACATTCGAAAGGTATCATATAAATGCAACAAAAGACATTGCACCTGTTCGTAAAAGTGAAATAATAGCATTTTTCACTGGTAAAATGCGCATTCAGTGCATATTAAAGCTGTTGTACACTAACTTAATCTGAATGTAAAAGTGAGATATCTCTATTAATAAAATATTCAATGTATGTTTTATCAAATATCACAATAAAATATAGAATTGTATTGAGGATTTCGCGGTTTAATTCTAATCGTTTTTAATCGTTTCTATATTTTTATTAAACGAACATCTTTACATCAATTTGTGTAAAACGGCTTTAAAGTGCACTGAATGTGCACCAGTTCTACCAGTGAAAAAAACTGAGTCAAGACATCAGATGTATAAAAAAAAGTTAATGTCTCCTAAAACGGAGAGAGAGAAGAACTGTAATGGAAAACCTAAAACGAGAAGAATATATATGACAGAATATTTATTAATTAGATCTTATCCTAATAAAATTACAAATGACTCAACATGTAAAGCTTCGTAGTAAAAATATATGTGATTATTCAAAGCACTGAATTTTTGCGTCTTCATTTGAAAACAAAATTAAATGTTTTAAATTAAGTATTTTTATAATGCCATTTTCCATAATTATATATATTTCTAATGGATCATTATCATTTCATGTTTCTCTTCAAACTGATAAATTTTTTTCTGTCAAATGAGAATGTAAATGGAAGAAAATAATAGAGCTCTGGCAAGCATTCTAAAATTAAGAGTAGAATCGGGTCGGAGATCCATTTTTGTAATTTAAAAATCTGTGTCGAGCTAGTATCCGTCACTATATCTTAAATATTCTGGTAAGCGTAAACACATTGTACCACCCAAGATGATGTAATGCGTCACATCCTTGATGTACATGGAGAACAAATTAATTATTCAAACGCGTAGCGAGACTAAGAAACAATCTCAGTCGAGAGATCAACAATGCCTACAGCAGCTTCGTAAGTGGTGCGTTTTTCCATTTATCAAGATGTCCGTCTTTCTCTTTCTCTTCATCTTTCGTCGTTCCTCTTTTCCGTCTATCTTTCTGCCAGGTCCGAAATTCTAACACTCGCCGCTGTCGTCGCGCTGTAATATTATTCGGTGAGACATCAATAATGAGATCGTTTTTGCTCCTATGCTTGCTTGCAAAGCTCATGTTGGGCGAAACGAATAACACAGCTAACACGTGCCGCACTGCGTGGCAACAATCAAAATGTTTAGACAGTGCGTCAGCTCAAAAGTGCTTAATCGCCATTTTTCGCGGTGGAGAACACGGAGCGATCATCTTTCAGCTTTCAGTTGGTTTCACCGTTTAGATTGGTACTCGAAACATATGCAGTATAGCGATGAGTAGACCACCTTTGTCGAAGTGATTTAAGGATCTGTATAAAATGCAGGTGTAATTAGACCGAAATAAAAAACGTCTCTATTAGTCACTTCAAGTCAGTTGTTTCTAATGTTTACCTATTGAAAGAAGTATATCAAGAAATTAATTATTCATACATCAATTAAGATCAAAATTGTAATTTTTTTGATCTTACATACACGGAAAAAAATATTTGGTTGAATTAACTGGAATTGTGAAAAATGAACGATCCAGAATTCTAGTTAAGTTTAGATTTCTGATTAAATTTACCACGATTCTGGTTGAAATAACCAATTTCAAAATCTATCAAAATTCTAGTTGAAATAACCAATTTCCAATCTATCAGAATTTTGTTTGAAATAACCAAAGTCTAATAAATTTACGAGAAATCTAGTAAACTTAATTAGAATTCTGGATCGTTCATTTTTTTCCACCACAAGTCCAGTTAAGCAGGTACGATCGAAAAATCAAAATACTTCGATCTATTTAAAAATTACACAGAATATTATTTAAAACGAAACTATATTAAAATTTCAAACCGACTATATAATTTTGACTATATAATTTTTAAAAATGAAAGAACTAAAGTTAGAGTTTTATGCATGATATCATATGACATATGCATTGAATGATTGATATATTACATAATTACTTACTCCTAAAGTGCTTCGATTTGCATAAAAAACATATAAATAGTTAGAACAAACCTTTTTTTACATTCTTGCAAGAATTTTAACTCTATTCACCGTGTAATTTATTTGTATATAAACAAAAAACTGATGAAAGCATGTCATAATAATCAAAAATTAGTTATCATTTAATTTTAATAAACCATAATTTAGCCTTTCTTATTATTAAAAGATTTTCATATATTAGGTATTATCAATGTAGAATAATAGCGTATCCTCTTCATTACTTACCCCGCAAGTGATCGATCGTACATTCTTAATTCAATCAAATATTTTTCTCCGTGTACGGAATGTCATTGAAACGTCAATTCAGCAACAATTTTAAGGTAAGAGAAGTCCCTCCTTTTCTAATACATGGAGATAATGGATAAATCAATGGTGCTATAATGAACAATTGATTTAATTAATTTAATAAAGTCAATTTTGTAAAAATTATTTACAATTATTTACTTTTATATTTTATCCAACATCTGACGACAGTCTTCCAACTATGAGTTGTCCTTCTTTTCTAATTAATTGGTCTTTTTGACATTCGAAGTTTGATACAATCAAGAACTTTCCCTTTATCTATATTTTTTTATGAAATAAATGCATAAAAAATAAATTGGATATAATGTACGAAACAAACTCTATTAGAAACTTTCAAAAATTATAGATTATTTCATATGTCACTAACCTCGAATATCGCTCATATAAATTAGTTAGCAGCACGCGCAATAAATTTTTGACGATAATTATATTAATTGTGTCGTGTAAAGTGCTATAAAGTCCAAAATGTCACATCAAAAACATTATTATAATTGGACCTGTCAAGTTGATGTAACAAAAATAATGCGAAACTATGGCAAAGTAGACTAAAGCTTTTTCATGGACGTCAATTGACGCGCGTCAAGACAATTTTGTGACGTCATGTTAGTTTCAGCGTTGACACTTAGAAGTTCAGATTTTCCAACTTCTAAACGTCGCGCGAAAGAACAACCGTATGTCAAAATATCGGCGTCATGTATGATAATCTAACCTTACCCTTATCTGATTTTAAACATCAACTAATGGCTTCTGCACACTGGACGCGGAAATGCTTGCTACGCTCAAAATGTGATGCGGTAGTCAATAAGCTTACAGCTCCTAATGTGTTTATTGGTTAGAGGCTCCGCACAATAAAAGGAACAGGGAACAGAGAACAAAGAATAAGAATTTCAATCTATCCGAAATTGTGTATTCCACAATACATAATTTACCCTTACCGCGTCTCATTTTGCCGCATTGCAAACGTTTCCGCGTCCAGTGTGCAGGAACACTGAAAGCCCATTTTATATTAAGCCGATTGGCAAGCCGATCGCAAGTTTTTTGCGCCAGCCAATATGAAGCGTTAATTTCAAAATGCAAGCTTCAGATTGGCTGTCGCAACAAACTTGCGATCGGCTTGCAAGTAATGTAGAACCGACTTAAAGAATTCCCAGGATTCCCGGAACAACCCGGTATGGGATTCCCGTCTCGTCTTCTCGTCTATACTACATGGATGATCCGCGGACAAATGTTACTGTCGAAGCAAAGTTGATATATGTACTCGCGAGCAAAATCTTTGATTTTGGTAGAACGACTTTAACGCGCGAAGCGTTCGTTGCGGACACAGAATTATCCAAGGTAACGCGTTTATTTTGACGTCGAAGTGAGGCCTCACGATGGGTGTGCCGAAATTCTTCAGATACATAAGTGAGAGATATCCGTGTCTGAGCGAGGTCGTAAAGGAACATCAGGTACTGGACGGGGGGTGAGAGGAGAAAAAAAGCATTGTAAATCCTGAAGCGATGAGACTTCTTTTTTTCCTATCACGCTCCTTCGTCTTCCTTTTTTTCTTATTAAGCCCAGCAAGATTTTTATTCATTTTAAATATTTCAATAAAATTGTTTTTATAGCTTTGTACAGTAATCATAATATAACTGTTGTTTGCTTCTTTCTTTCCAGATACCAGAATTTGATTATTTATATTTGGACATGAATGGTATTATACATACATGTTCCCATCCCAACGACGACGTCTGCTTCCGCATCTCCGAGGAGATGATTTTTAAAAATATATTTCACTATATAGAGGTGCTATTTAATATGATCCGCCCACAGAAATTATTTTTTATGGCGATCGATGGTGTCGCACCCAGAGCAAAAATCAATCAACAGAGGGGCCGGCGTTTCAGAGCCGCTAAGGATGCCGAGGTGCAAGAGGCTAAAGCCATAGCCAAGGGTATTCCAATACCCAAAGAGAAGAGATTTGACTCGAATTGCATAACCCCAGGAACACTTTTTATGGCTAAATTAGGCGAGCAGCTTAAATGTTTTGTCGAACACAAGGTTTCTACAGATGATGCTTGGAAAAAATGTAAAATATTGTTTAGTGGTTCTGAGGTAATTCTTCTGATGATGATGTAGCCATAAGAGAGATAAATACAATTTGTCCTCTTTACAGAAATAACAGGAGTTGGGCTAATATTACGTTTGTCATATGACAAATTTATAACCTTGAAAAATTGTACAATATAAATGGGCAAATGTAACATTGGCCCTTAGTCTAATATTACATTTGTTGTACAACAAATTTTTCAAGCCTGTTGGTTAGTTATAGGTCTGTTGATTAGTTATAGAGAAAACTTTCTTTGTTCTTTAACCAATGAGCTTGCAAAATTTATTGTATGACAAATGTAATACTAGTTTTAAGTCTGTGGCACATGATACTTTTCTTCCTGCAGAATTGCTTGTATGCTACTGTATTAATTGTACTGGCTGCTATACTGGAATTTGTATAGTCTGCTGGATTTTCGTGTTAGATTATGTATTATTTTTCTTACATAATTTTGTGCTGGCTTATTGTAAAAGCCAATGAAGATACAGTTTAATGTCTATATTCATAGTCAGACCTTATATGTAAGGCTTTCTTAAATTTATCTTTAGATGCTTAATAGTCAATAAAATAATTCATAGATCATCTGAAGATAAATTTAAAGAAGCCTTAAATATAAGATCTGACTATGAATACAAATATAAATGTAATTAAAGTATTCGCAATAATTAAAAACATATCATTATAGTTTTATGATAATGTATCATGATAACAATATATGTATTCTATGTTTACTGACTTGGATAAAGTATCTTCTGTCAAAAAACTTAACTGCTCATCTATCATGAAAACTCGTATCTGGGATCAAACTAGCAATATGATCAGCAACACTGTCAGCATCACTGTGCAATACAGCAGTAAACACACAAATCCAGCTATTAATGCTGTAGAAAGGAAATTTTTATGTACTATAGGCTAAGATGTTTGTTATTCAGTAAAATATAAGAGAAATCAAATGTATTTTAGGTCCCTGGAGAGGGAGAGCACAAGATTATGGATTACATAAGGTACATGAAGGCAAGCAAGGAATACAACAGTGACTCCAGCCATTGTTTATATGGTTTGGATGCAGATTTAATAATGTTAGGCTTGTGTTCACATGAACCGAATTTCTCTCTTTTGAGAGAGGAAGTAAAATTTGGCAAGCAACAAGTGAAAATGACCCCGGAAGAAACAAAGTTTTGCCTTCTTCATTTGTCACTTTTACGAGAATACATAGAACACGAGTTTTCGCCGATCAAGGACAAACTGTCATTTTCGTTTGATATTGAGAAAATAATTGACGATTGGGTTTTAATGGGTTTTCTGGTAGGAAACGATTTTATTCCCCACCTGCCAAATTTACATATTGCTAATGGTGCATTACCAATTTTGTATCGTGCATATATGGAGGTATTACCAACACTAGAGGGTATGTTATTAATTATCTTGTCAAAATTATGTTTCTATAATTATATAATTAAATATATTATTTTGCTTCAGGTTATATAAATGAAGCGGGAACATTAAACCTTGACCGTTTTGAAAAGTTTATGGAGAGACTTAGCCGTTTAGATGTAGAGCAGTTTAACGAGCAGTATGCCGATATAAAGTTTTTTGAAAGTAAGACAGGTAGAAGGCCCAATGAATCTGAGCGTCATATATATAAGAAAACAGAAGACAATGAAAGTGCATCTCCAAAGAAAACACAAAATAAAGATTTAGATGCACTTATCAAAAGTACTAGGGAGATGGTATTTATTTAAATATCTTTTAATAATGTCTGTATATAAATAAATAATAATTAATGCTTTGCAACACAGTCCTTAGGTAATTTTGACGATGATGATATCTTTATAGAGTATAGAAATATGGATTTAATAGTAGATGATGAATCGGATAGTGAGATATATAACATGGAATTTGTACAACATAAAAAAGATTATTATATGAACAAGTTGGAATATGAAAACGTCGATGAGTAAGTATTTTATATATGTATAATTTTACATAAAATGTTTGAGATAATATTCCAGCTCATTTATAAATACATTTTATTAATTTCCAGAGAAGTTTTACGTTCACAGGCTGAAGGTTATGTGAGAGCGATACAGTGGAATTTGCATTATTATTACCACGGCTGTTGCAGCTGGTCGTGGTATTATCCACATCATTATGCCCCATACATCTCAGATATAAAAGACTTCAAAGATTTGAAGTTAGAATTTGACTTAGGACAGCCATTCTTACCTTTTCAACAATTGCTAGCTGTGTTACCAGCATTTAGTAAAGATTTATTACCAATGGCATTTCAGTCATTACTGACAGAGGAAACTTCTCCGATTATTAATTATTATCCACATAATTTTAAAACCGATTTAAATGGAAAACGACAAGAATGGGAAGCAGTTGTACTTATCCCATTTATTGATGAAAAACTATTGTTGGCTGGTAAGCAAGACTTTTTTCAATGTTTTGAAATTTTTGAGCGAAATAAAATGTAAATATTCAAATAATAAATTTTATTATTTTTTTAATATAAAAAATATTTAAGTTTCTTTTTCGTTGTTTTTTGTTTGCAATAGCTATGCAGCCACATTTGTCAAGATTAACACTTGAAGAACAAGCAAGGAATAAACACGGGCCGATGTGTTTGTACTCGTATACCGACGAAAGCCAAAGTATTCACAAGACAACAATATACTTTCCAGAATTTACCAATCATGCTCAAGTAAAATTAATGAATCGCGAAGAAATTTTCGTTCCGAGAGAACAATTAATTAGGGGATTATCCCCTGATTTTGATCTCGACATTTATTATCCAGGATTTCCTACACTACGGCATTTGGATTATTCAGCGCATTTGGAAAAAGCGAGGGTATACATATCATTGAAATACGTTGTCTTAGGTCTTAGTTGTTATATCAATATCTTTGCAGGTCAAAGTATTTCAGCAATATTCAGTCTTGGACAGTATGATTCTAACTCTAATATCAAAACCAATACCCAATTTAACAACTTTAGCATCAGAGCTATTAGGAAAGAGCGTATATGTGGAATGGCCTCATTTGAAAGAAGTCCTTGTAGTTGGTGTGTCTGACTGTAACATGAAACTCAGTTTGATCAACCAATTAGGCGGTTACAGTCATGATAATCTGAAGAAAGAAGATGTGAAGGGCGCGTTATCTGCAGAATGGAACACATTATGCAAACAAGTTAAAGAATTGTAAGATGACATTAATACTTGTCATTAATATCATTAATATTAGAGTAATATTAAAAACGTAATATAATACTGCGCAATATTTATTTCTAGACATATGTCACGTCTTGGAATAGATATTGGCGATACGAATGTGTTGCTTTATGCTCGCGCGTTCCTGGGCAACAAATATGTTTTCGGTGTTCAAGGAAAAGTTACGGTTGAAAAACAGTGGAATGATTACGCCGCAGCTTATGCTTATCAGACTGTAGTCAAAGATATCTCCGTCTACAGTAAAAAATTGCCAGTCTACGAAACTATGCATGATATTTTTATACCAGGAACCTTTTGTTTCATGTTGGGACATCCCTATTATGGTGCAATGGGAGAGGTACAATTGCATTGAATTTCTTCTTATATCACATTAGATACCAGGATTAATGATTAAATTACCTTGAAATTTCTCGAGTTAGTATTTAATTCTATTTAGGATGATTTTATTATTCTATAGGTTATACACAATAAAGAGGGTTGCAAGTCACGCAGAATCAAAATTTCTATAAAAACTATGAAGGAACCAACATTCGATACTATTAAACAAGCTTATGGGCAACAGAAAACGCGATATATGCCTGGCAGTGTTGCCGCACAACGTCTTGGAATAAATAGTCATCTTTTAAGTAGGGTCACTGGAACAATTTATGTTATAGAATCATCGACGATTGACGTTACTAAACATAATCTTGGATTGAATTTAAAATTCAATAAAAGAAATGAAGAGGTAAGAAATTTATACGAAAATAAATTTTACTTAAATATAATTTTATAATTGATAATGTTGCAAATTTTCCAACGTAATCAATTATCAGTTTCTCCGTTTTTGATCTATCTAAAATCTTAAAAGGTGCCTGGTTATACTAGAAAGGAAAACAGTCAATGGTTATATAGCACAAAAGCAATCGAACTGATTCGGAATTACATGACGAAATGTCCTAATTTATTCGAACGTTTAACTCAAAATGTAGCAAACGATATTTTCCAAGAGGAAGAGTTATTCACAAAGGGGTATATTTCGTATTTTCTTATGCCAAATATATATATTGATGTAATAATACAATCTTAATAAATCGGATGAATTCAATAAGTAAAGAAGAGTCAAATGTGATTGAAGCTAAATCCTATCAGGCACCAAGATCTGTTCAGCATCGATCGTATTTGATTCTTTATATTTAACAAATTTATATAACAGTCTAGTTTAACATATTATTGTAGCTCGGATGAATTGAAGGATACAGTTGCATGGTTGAAAACAGAACTGAACGGTTTAGAAAGTCGCACTTGCGGGATGGATGTCATCGAAGCAGACTTGGTCAAACAAATCGAGGAGAAAGTAGAAGAATACTTGAAGGCTGAAGAGACTATGGCAAAAACGGTCTTTCTGCAAGTGAAGCCGCAATTACTTTATAAGCCGGGTTTACACTTGCGTAGCGTGCCGCCCGATCCGAACTCCCAAAATCGTTTATTCGATAGAATTCTCTGCGTCAGAAATGGCTTTAGCGTACCGCTCGGAACTAAGGGCACTATCATTGGAATACGAAATGGAAGCAATCCAATTGATACCATGTATGATGTTTTATTCGATAAGCCTTTTATCGGTGAGAAACGCATAACCTTTCGAAACCCGAATATTAAGTGCATAAATTTTTATGGAATATTTTTTTGTTTTTTGCAGGCGGACTTACATTAAACGGTTGCTCTCAGTTTCGCGGTTATCGTTTGTCGACTATGGACTTCATAAATATTAGTTTCGGCGAAAGAACGGAGCAGGGAAGTGTAGCGAATGAATTGACGGAAAACCGAAAGCAAACGATCAATTCTGCTTCTCCCAATAAGAAGAACGACCAATCGTCGAAAGCATATCCGCAAATGCAGCTCGCTAAGAAGGGACTCGAAAAATTAAATCGTGATATTTGTATGCGCATGGCGCAACACGGCATGGAAGTGAATCCTAAAACAGTACCGAAAACATTACCTCAGAACGCACCGCCTAATCAAACGTCCGAGTTTCAAGCGCTGTGGAATGAATTGCACAAGATGCAGGTGAGTGTAGCGATATAGAATTACGAAATTGTTTCACGAATCTCATAGATATCTCATATTCTTGCTATACACTTAGAAACCGAATGGACCACCAGAGAAAATGGCATCCAGTTCAACACCGAGAATCAAGTCGTACAGCAACAATAGCGTACAATCGGTATCGAATATTGTACCTTTAAAATTATGTTTGCTTTATCAATGTATTTCTAAAAGATCGTTCTGTTACAGCCGCAAGATCCTAGCGCATTTTTGAAAGCTGTGCTAAAAATTCCTGACGTAAATCCACAAACGAGCAAGCAAGAAAATATGCCTCAACAATCTACGCCGCAACAATCTATACCACAGCAATCTATGCCGCAACAGCAGTCTATACCGCAACCCGCAGCGATGATTCAGAAAGCGACGGTCTCGCAAAAGGATCAGAATCCTCCGCCTTTAGTACAACAGTTGTTCGATGTATGTATTTATGTCTCATTAATTTACATCGCGTGTCTACATGTTATTTAATAATTTTATGGTATATATACGTTATTTAGCGCGCCCGACAAACAGAACAGAAAAAAGAGAAAGCAAATGCAGTTTGGTACAGCACGCAATTATTGAAACATTTCTCATTTAACGGAACTGGCATGCCAAAATATAATTATATTGTCGACGAAAAAACAGGTTTAATCAGCGCTCATGTTATGCTTATGGACAATAAGATCTTTAAGGGCGATCCTTGTACCACTCATGAACAAGCCACAGAAAGCGCCGCAAAAAAAGCGTACAAGGTAACAATAACTGTATAAAAGGTTTCCTTTAATTTTGTTTTTTTTTTTTACTTTTATTAATATAGTTCTTGTTGTCAGGCGTTAAATTTGAACAAGGCATCAATGCACGATACGAAAGTAGCAATGACGCCTCAGTGGTTTAACACTCAACAAAACAATTGGATCCAAAATATCCGACCTCCTATGATGCCTCCAATGGGCCATCTGAAAATACCGCCAGTCCCACTGAATATGCCGCCTATGCAGCCTAACTTATTTTATCCAAAGTGGAATCCAAAATTACCACCGACTCCAGCGTTCATGCAACTCGCATCGTATAGCCAAAGCAGGCAATTGCAAATGAAACATCAGCTGCAACAGAATCATCAACAACAGAAAGGACCTCAGAATGGATCAAAAATGGAAATAAGAAATAGCACCGCATTTGTTCCGTTACAAGCTCAGAAAAAGAGCAGAAACGTCAGCGTACAACAAGCTTCGAAGGAGACGAATCCGAATGCTAAGAAGAGCTCCAGTCCTTCAAAAACGCAACAGCAACCACAAAAACAGAAACAAGAGGAAACGTTGCCCAAGGTTTGTAAATTGTTTCTTTTTTGTTATCTTAATGTTTATAATTAAATTATCGATTTTTCGCGCGCAGAAACAGAAACCAGAAGTTGTAAATAAAGCTAGGGAGAAGATAGCATCAAACGAGCCGCAGCTACAACCGAAACAACAGCTGCAGCTGCAACAACAACCGCAGCAACAACCGCAACAAAACACAGGAAAATCATCTAAGCCCAGGAAATCACGTGTCGCCGCAAAATTCGGCACACAACCCTTGTCGAACGGTGGTGAACCCCCTCAGTGAAAAACTGGTTTTTGGATGGGGTAGATCTTTGCAAATTATGTGTAAATACAAGATAATTATACCGATCCATCCTTTCCCGCCATCGTTCATTTTCTATATTTTATAATAAAAACAGATCTTTCTCTTAAAAGATTTCTAATGGGCCATATATATATTTTATTTCGAAAACTTTATATTGATGCATTCAAAAGTTTTTCATACTTACATACGATCGCATGTCAGTGCACCAAATAATACTAGATCCTTTCAAATCAAATGTATATACACTGAACTTAAACACATAATGTATAATATAAACAAAGCAAGTGAGAATGATTATTTTGTATCGAATGACTGTTTATTTTGTATCTTACAATCACAATGCGCGTATATATGTATATATACATATATATTGGCGTGTAATTTGTAACTATTGACTTTTATGTTTCGATTTTGTGATATTTCATCAAGGTAACAAGTTATTTTGCAATTATGAAAGGAAGTCTAATATTATTTATTTAGATATATTTTAAAATAATGGAAATAATATAATATATGCACAAAATGGCAGAACTAAATAATGTAAGTGGTACATGATTTTTATGTTCCTTTTTTGTTTATAATAAATTTTTTTATTGTAAAATACATCACATGTGTGCACGATGATCGGTCTGTACTATTTTTTACATTATTTTGGCATGCCATTTTTTTCTTTTTTGAGAAAAGGTTTTGGTTAGTAACATAACATATTAGAGCTACAGAAAATAGACTGATTTTATCATTTAATTGTGCATCGCAATTTTTAGAAGACAGCCCATCTTTTAATGCAAAACATTTGTCTATTTGCATATAGGCATCGTTGTACAAGACAACGTTAAACGTATATATTAGTACGTACATTTAAGACATTGAGAAAGTGATATTAAGTCCGTAAATAGAAATATATATCTTTGATTTTTTCCATTCCTTTTTTCTGTACTATAAACAACAAAACAAAAATCAAAATTAAGCAGAAGCATAAATTCCAAGATGTTCTAATCTTATTATACAATAAAGAAAGCACAATATAATTGCTAAATATATTTTGCAAATCTTTCTATCTTTTACATTATTTTTTAAATGATTTTGCATCTTTATTATCTCCAAACCTTTATTAAATCATAAATTACTACTATTATCACATTATTAAGTTTAAGTTTTAGCCTACTTCATACAAAACCAATATATTTCATTCATTTTGAATTGCTTCAGTAAAATTTTATGCATTAAAAGGATTAAAGAACTCGAAATAACTCATATTTTTTAATATTCTCATATTCCTCGGAACATACAAAAAGAAATTGGATTTATACATTACTTTCTCGTTTCTATATAGTCTTAACCAAAAATATTAGGTATCTATATATATTTTATACTTTACATAACGGTTAGTAAGATACTTAGACTTAGGTATATAACGATATATAATGTTTTAACTCGAAAATTAATTTACAGCATTTATTGTGAGTTATCCTTTGTTTTAAGACCTCTTTGCTGGTAACCAATAGAAAACAATACAAATAAAAGAATTTTAAATTAATGAAAAAAAATACAGATACCTAATATTTTTAGCCAAGGCTGTATATTTCACTGTCTTTACTGTAAATATATTTTTTATTATCGCTATTTATTTTGCATCACGTGAACTTTTTTGTATTCGATACACTAAGCGCTTCTATCACACAATCAATGAATATCTTACAATTCAAGTAAATAAATCTGTATAAAACACAATTATATACATTATGCAGCGTTTATTATACGAAGAGATAAATTATACTAACGTCTGTGTGTTACATATATATCATAAATCACTTCGTACAGTAAAATTCGTCAATCGACATCACAAAAGTTCTATTGTCATATACCCATCTTCTGACGGCATTGTTTATTAAACTCCTTTAGTACATCACAAAGTCGTCCCCTATTCGTTCTCTCGCGCAAAATGCGAGTGACGTCCTCCTTTTGTAACACAGCAGCGAGATTCTTTTGATTCTCTAGTCCGACGCGTAACCACTGCGCAGTCCATTCCGGACACGTTTTGTTCAATGCTAACAGAACTTCGGCGTGAGGCTCCAAGTTATTATGAGGCATTGCTCCACCTAATAGAAATTAAAAAATAAACAAAGAAAAAAAATTAATTAATTAAGAAATAAATTGATTGAATGTTTTCACATTTGCAGACATCCTGAAGTCTTCTACTTACCGACACAATGCAAAATCGCAGCGACAAGTTCCTGTCCAATTGGTTGAATGAATGTTTGCAGGTGCGGACTCTGCACAATCGCATGACTAAGAAAATATCCGGCTGCTTTGGCTGTAGCTGTCTCTGGAAGCGTTAGACAAGCAATCCCTGTAAAAAGAAATATAATTACATTGTATGATGATTTTCATATTTCCATGGAAACATATGATGATGTTGCGCTTACCGCATTGCAACATATCTGGGATTTGATCTGGGATTTGCAACAATAACCGGGCATTTTTCTTACAGATCTGTGCTAGTACGCCCATGTACGCTTCCATCAAGTCCGACCACTCGGACAGGTCGCCCTGCACTGATCTGCATACTTTCACACCGTTCAACGTTAACGAGCTCATTTCTGCGAGCACCGGACTCACAACATTGTCCGGATCTCTGCCGAACAGTAGCACGAGTTGTTTTAACAGATTCAATGCAGCTGGATGCGGCCAGATCTTATAGGAGGTCGACAAGATTGATAACAAAGGTCGTGCCTCAATCTCCGGCTGTCGTAAAGCCGCCACGGATCGTTGCGCGCACATGTGCATTGCCTCCAGCGTGGCGTTGTCCTGGCTCCACTCAGGATGTGTGATGATCTGATTGAATACCGGCAGCACGCCGTCCAGTACGGCCTTGCCGATCGCACCATCGATCGTGCTAAAGAACATGGTGGCCATCTTCAGATAATTCGTCACACCAAGCCGTGCTGTAAACAACGGCTGTCCCAACAACTCCTTGATCTTTGTCACACACAATCCCAGCGTTGCCTCCAGATGCAAAAGTTGCTCCTCCATAGAAGGCAATGCATTAAGTAATTTTCCAGCCGCATACATGAGTCGCAAACCTTCTCCACCACCAGGCTCAACATTCGGTAGCGTCTGACTGATAGTGTGAAGAATGGATGGCGCATAAGGGCCAAGATACGGCCCGCACTCCCTTGTCAGATCTTTCAGTGCCATACTCGCAAACGGTGCTGTCATAGATCCCCTGGTCAATCCCTGAGTAACGAGGTGTAAGACTTTTTCTAGCCAAGGCTCAGGATGCTCCCCTATCCATTCAGCGTATGCGCCCAGTGTTGAACAGGCACAAATTAGTACCTGGTGACAAAATAAATTAAATACTTATATTATTACACAAATATATCTTTTTAGAAAAAAATCATCAAGCTAGCTAGAAATAAATTATATTTAGAGATGTTTGGAAGGAGAAGTATGTGATTTGTAATTAATCATTATTTCTAAGAATGATCGTATATACCTCTTCGGGATAAAGATGATAAGGTATGTGAATGATAATCAAGTTTATCAGCGCAGGGATGTAACAATATTCCTGAGTACCGACGCTCTCGGATAGAGCTTTGAAGGCATGTAACGTTGATTCTATGTGGGTCCATGGTGAATCTTCCAAGCTCAATTTTTGCCCGAGAAGTGCTAGCAAATCACTGCCGAGAACACTGTAACAATAGTCCAATGTGTCCGCCACGTCCTGTCTGTAACATCTGAAGAGCTCGCGCTCGTCCGCGTTCCCTCTTTCGCTCGGAGATGTGGGCAGCGTTGATTTTCTCAGCAATGCCTGGGCCAATCGGAAATAAATCGGCTTCAACGCTTCCAAAGCTCGGTTATCTAACGGTTGATCTAACGTAGCAAGATCGTCCTGTAACGCGTACCAAAATCCAAACGGGATACAGCTGCGCGTTTCATCGGTAGGATAACGTCCTTCCAGTTCCGAACACTCCAATAATAGCTCGATCAATCCCATGGCCGTCCATGTATGTGCCTCGTTGGAATTCTCAGCCAGAGCAACCAGAAACGCTCGACTGTGAGCCTCTCCGATGGCGGTTAATATCTCGCAAAAGTATTTTCTATTGTACTGCTTCGCTAACAATACTAAACTCCTGGCCCATTCCCAGAATGTTTGCGGCCGTTTATGAAGCTCGTAGTGTGTTACGATCATAATTAAACAATCTTGTACTATATCCCAGCTCTTGAGGTTATTATAATTGCCATGATTCTCGTCTCTAACGAAAGGAATTGATATTTTCTTTAATAATTCAATAATCCGCATCTATTATATCATTTTCTTTATTGCAAATTAAATTTAATTGCTGATCTGGTTTAACATATATTAAATAATTGATAGATTATATAAAAGCCTATTTAATTATTTGTAATTGTTTACCAAGTAATACAAAAGACTTATTATCGCTTAACAAAACTTTGTAAAGATGCATAAGAGAATTTTCTCATATTTTATAACTCAAAATATAATTTATTTTCTTACTAATATTTTATTTAAAAACTTTTCTCTAGTATTTAACTTTTTATCAGTGTAAGATTTTTTTGTGAAATTTTATCTTTTTAATCATCTTGACCCAAACGATATAATCGTATAATATATTTGAACACAGCAAAATTGACGATATTATTGTTTTTTCAATAAAACTTACTTATTATTAGATTATTACTTACTTATTAGGTGCATAGTGACCTGCAGCCACTAATAAATAAGGATAGATTTGGCCGCTAGTCTCTAAAGGTAATTGGCCGATCTTAAGCCATAATTGAGCGCATTCCAGTCCCAAGGAATATAATATACCATCGTTGCCTTGAGAATCTGGGTTACACATTGAAAAAACCTGCTGCAAAAACCAGGCAGTTTGGCACCAGCTGTTGATCAGGTTGACAAGAGCTTCCCGCAGTTTGGCATTCTTTGCTTCGTGTCTCTTTTGATACTGAAATTAATCACAAGTTTATTGATTTGAACTCATTAAAAAGCAAAGATTAAATAGCTCTACTTGTATACATTTTATATTTTACCTCAACAGGAAGCGTTGAGAGCACTCGAAGCAATAATTCTAATGCAGACGGGGAATCATAAGGTAAAATGTCGAGCAATTCGTCGACTATACTCCTATCATGTTCCCTGTTTTCTACACTGTAAACGTTGGCCACAAATGCGGCTAACTGAAATCAGCATATATTATTAAACAATTACTAAATTGTATGAATTCCAATACAACAGAATTCTAAATGATATTCTATGGACATTCAGAAGACATTTTATGTCCTAAGGACGTCCCTTGGACGTCCCAGTTAAGTGTTATGTAAAAACTCAATAAGTACATAATATTCCTAGAATGTTATAAGAATGTTACTTATCACTTTTAATATTCATACAACATTCTAGAAATAGTGTATTATAGGAAAACTCCATTAAATTATTTACAGTATGTCCTTTTTTTTCTTCAAATAACAAAGAAGAATATATTACCGCTTGACAAAGCTTTGTAAGGATGCATAAGGGTATGTTAGGTCTTTTCACACTATTGAGCAAACGTTCCCTTAACACCGGATACTCCGCTTCAGGCACTTCATTCCATTGCTTGGATATCTTGGCATGCAGAGTAGTTGCCGCAAAAAATTGCACCTCATATGACTGTAAAGATAAGGCTTTATCATCAAAGAAAAAGAAAAAGATAATAAAATCCATATCGTGTTCAAACTATTTGTCATATATTTTTACAAATTGTACAAAAAATTATATGATATGATTTATTATCAAAATATTTCTACAATTACTTTAAAGTTCAAGAGCAATGTGAAGACAATCATTTTACTACTATAATTGTAATACTTTTGGAGTGAAAAAACCAGTGAAAAAACATTATGAGTCGCAAGAGAAACACATGTAAGAAAACTGATCAGAAGTTTCGCAAAATACAGAGAAAGAAAGACTAGAATGCTTTCCATCTACAACACAAGTTGACACAGATATCATTCTATTTTTCTTGATATTCAACGAGTAACAAAGACAGAAATGATACTTGTGTCACCAAATGGAAAGCAGCCCTGGCTGGCGTAAGTACCTTGGAAGGATCTAGTAGTTGCCACACGAAGTGCCAGGCCTCGGGCGAGGTTTGCACTTGCAGAAGCCACGAGTGCGCCTCGTTGCTGCCCGCTGAATAAAATTGCCTGACCGCATCGTCAACGATCGTTGCATAATCCATACCAGGTGCTTCGTGCAACACGTTTGCTTTGATAGATTCTTCTTATTAGGGCAGGTCGTACACGAAGACCAACACGATGGCTGGAACTTCGTGATTGACGTTCGTACATCTAACACGTCCCACCGATCGTACGTTCTTACGGTCTTTTATCATTTTACTCTTCCGAAAATTCGATTAGGCGCAAATATTTTCCATCTGTACAGTAACACACAACCTAATCTAACCTGATCCTCATCTAACCTGATTCTCATTCTTCCTCTTCTTTTTCTTCATCGGTAGATGGCTCCATCTGACTGATTCGTTTCCGTCTCCTTTCTTCTTCGGAGTCAGAAGGTCTGTTCTTTTTCGAAGAATTTTATCTTACTTCAACTTATCCAGTTCAGAACTTGGGGTTGAAACAGAACAGATCTACAGAGTTTTCTGCGCAGATGCTCGGTGCTCGACGCTTGCCGCTTGCATCAGCTTGCATGACGCTTATTTGCCGATTAGTCCACTATGTGATGAGTGATTAGTCAATCAAATGTTTTAAAAGCAGTATTGTAATTTATAGATTGCAGTGAGATCAAGTGAGTTTTTGATCGTACTTGGTTATATTCAGCTATCTAAAAAAACGATTGTAACGAAAATGAATCGAAAGCCAGCTACATGGTTAATGAAGCATTGCAAAAAAATTATAAAATCTGATGGTGTTTATTTAAAATGTGAATGCTGTACAGAAAATTCATACGATGTTTTCTTCGATGATCATAATCTAATGATATTACATTTATATGAGAAGCATCATATATCAGAACTAACCAAATATCGACATCGTGAACTTCTAGAGGAATGTTTTGATATTAAACGTTTATCACAATGTGAAATTGGAATATGTCATGTAGGCAGTTGTCGAAGAATGACTATTTGTCATAATAGTAATGCCTTCCCTTTACTAAGTCATTTGGTCATGTATCACACACATAGAGAAAAATTTAGAAAAGCAACGAGTATTGAAGTTGGACGGCAAATACTGATGAATTATTTCATATTAAATACCACAGCAAAATGCTCATTTTGTTGGAAATACTTATCCTTGGAAGGCTTAGAATCAGATCCTGCTGAAGTACTGATGTCCTTAAGTACTCACTGGAACAATCATTATAAGTATAAAAAATAAATTTTTTTATATCTTCCAAAACGCAAATTAAAAATATGAGTGATATCTGTTTTTTATTGTTGTACTCTGAACCGATGCAATAAGTTGAAATGCATATTTGTTTTACTCCAACTTTTGCATTGTGTGTATCAGTTCAGAAAGTGTAGCAATAAAAAACAGACTTATTATTTTATGCATTTTGTTTGTTTTGTTTTAACAATTTCATAATAATTCAAAAAATATAGATGACGTGATTAGAATTGTAATTGCAAACATATATTTTCATGAAATTGTAAATTGATATATGTAAAATAACTATCCTGATATATAGATGCTCTTAGATAAGAAAAAGCTATTTTCACTATCATAAGTATATATGAGTACATATATATTTATATATCTAATGAGATTTCACTATGTTATCACAATTTTTTGTAATTAATTTTTATTAAATATTTTGATAATCAGCATTATTATGTGATTAATATTATATTGATATGTATATTCTATGCCGGTCACTGGTAATCTACACATCGTAGTGGAAAAATTGGTGTGGCACGGAATGTATCATAAAATAGCTGATATAAAACAAAAATTAAACTCACTATTAAACGATATTATGGATTTTGCAGAATTGCTCCTGATCGACCAAATAAAGTGTCCATACAAGCAGAATTACAAAAAGCAGAAGAAAAATTAAAAAGACGGAGAAATCATGATTTAGAAATTAAAAAAATATATTCTGCAAGTAGACTTGTGGATGATATTGAAAAAAAATGCGTTCGACCTAAGCTAATGAGGGATTATAAAATGACGTATGTGTCAGATTTTGTAGGACAATGTACAATTTGTTTAGAAAATGTTATATACAATGGCAGCGATTATCTTATAAAAAATCATTGGGAAATGAATCATGGATCTAAATCTAACATATATAAAGATGTAATACAAAAAAGAGAAGTACGTCAAGTATTAAATAAGTACCAGATAGACGGAAGCATGGCAAAGTGCTTCAAATGTGATGCAGAAATGGACTTGGAAGAAAACATTAAAACAAAACTGATCCCATTACTTTTACATTGGCACACAGGATTTCATAGTAGGTATGAAAAAAAGTAGAGTTTATACTTGCCAAAATGAGCGAAAGTCGATTTTGTTTCACTTGTTTTGTTTCTATAATTGCATGATAATCTGAAAATAGAAACAATATTACGTCTAGAATTCGTTTAAATTATTTTCCATTTTATTACTTTGACAATAAGAAGAAACATAATTATAAAATAGTTTCTGATATATTATACATAGATATGTATAATTATAATACATATATAATGCAATATTAGTATATTGGATTTTCTTCTTTATCTAGTTTAGGAATAAAACGGAAGAAAAGACAATTAAAAAATCTACGACAAAAATTGAGAATAGGAGACACAGTGAAAAATATAGAAGAAACATGGCAAAACTTTATCTGGCAATTACTCGAGAGTCGGGAAGAACGTGCTCCTAATAAGTAATTATTCATTTGTATTTGATATCAAATGAATATGAGAATTAAATATTAACTTTTTTCGATAAAAATATTTATATTAAGAAAAAATATAATCATTTGTATTATACTAAAATTCATATTTCAGATCTTAGATTAGATTATTTACTTTTATACCTATTTAGCTACAAATAGATAGATAGATGGAGATATATATATATATATATACATTGAATCTTAAAAATGACAATTTTGATAATAATTGAGTGAAATGCATACTTCTAATTAAAATACTAAATATTCCATAACATTTTCTATTGTTTATAAACGTAATAATTTCTATTTTTTTCTTTTTTTTTTTTTTTAATGATATGTAAATACAGTCCTGGACCGAGCACTTTGAAGGATGATGAGATTGTAAGAATAAGAGTGGCAAAACAAAGCAAAATACGAAATATTACGACAAAGAATTCTTCAATCTCTACACCATCCAAACGGAGGAAAAGAAATTAGGAGAAGAAATTAAAACAATAATGCTGGTAATTATTCGCTTTGTTTACATTACACAAGTTTATATCACGTAAAGATTAATTACGTAACTTTTTGTCTAACCCATAAATGTGAACAATTCTTTTTCATTGAAGTTAGAAAAATTTTTCATTTCTCACATTTTGTATCATATGGAAAAAGATATACGATAATAGAAGAATTTTCTAATCAATTTAATCAATTTCGATCTAATCAATTTTCTAATCAATTTTCTAATCGAAGCGACCACACGCAATTGATGCTATAAGAAATACAGAGTGAATATTTAAAATTTAATTTGATTCCCCCTTATTAAAGTACCTTTGTGCGGTGTTCAATTTACACTCTTACTTGCAACGGCTCTGAAAAGGATAATAATTAATAATCTAATGAAATGTGTGCAATTAAAATATTTTACAAAATTATGCTATTATATTACAAATACTCTTTTTATATATTTATCATTTTTTTACAGATTCAAATTCAATTGAATAGACAGCATCATGATGAATTCTGATGACTATGAAAGCGTTGTACAGAAAAGAAGCATCTCCATATTTGGTTGGGAAGGTTTATCAAAGAGAAGAATAATTCTGATAAGCTATTATAAGATCATAAAAATCAAATTATCTTTTTTATAAATATAATCTATATTAAAATAAATAAATATATCTATATTATATAAAATGTATTTTATTAATAATTTTATTAATAATTTTTTCAAACGCAAGGAAATATTTAGTTTGCAAAATATAATTTTATTTTTGTTTTATTGGCATTAATATTACCAAAGATGATCATATGGAAGAATTTAGATAACTAGCTTATAATAGAGAAAAAGTAATGTAGAACTCTACTTATATTGTGGCATCTATTTTAAATTCTGTTATAATTAATATGTCTTGCAAAGGTCTTTAACTTATTCTTAACTCAAAATTATGAAATAATTATCGCTACAACTGGTGCGACTTTTTTATTGACAATTGATGTTTATGTTTATATTACATCAACATTTTTTCATATGATATTTTCAATATCGAGTTTAATGTAGTTTAAAGTTCAGTAAGAGTAAGTTGAGTAAGATTATATCTTAAATAAATTCTTAAGTCTCTGTTCTTTTATTTTATAAAGATAAATAAACTTGAATAATTCATTTTAAAGTATGAACAGATGTGCAAATTAACAAGTTTCGTCGAATCCATCATATTGCGGATAATTGCTGCATTGAACGGAATGTAACTTAGGGCCTGAAATAGGATTTGCAACATAATAAGGAAACGTCAGCATTCCGTTACACGCTGCTCCGTATTCTCCTTTGTTGTTCAACGCGATCACTCCGCCGAAGAAGTTAGTATAATGCTGGGCGATTCTGCTTATTGCCTTCTTAGCAGCAATGTTCGGCGCCGCACCATTACGCATTTCTTCTATCGCTAGAAAGCTGCAAAAAATACTCAATTTCAACAACTGTGCTAACAATTGCTAAGATACAACATATTATATTAGACATTAATTTTATTTATTCAACAAATTAAAAATTAAAGTAGGAGAATTAAGACCAAAATAGAATGCATACAAATTTATATTTTAGTTTATTAAAATGTACCTAGAAAAAATATATTTATACTGAACATTTTCCAACAAGAGACAAATGACACAGTATAATAGACTCATAACATTCTTGTTTGCTATTGTTAAACAAAAATAAAACGATCAATGTGTTACACTGTGTCTTTCGCTGGAAAGACAATTAATACATAACATTACCTCGGCAAAAATCGCATCATAATATCTCCGTCACCAGTACTGGCAGCTGCACCAACATCCTGATCGGCATATGCGCCAGCTCCTGCAATAGGAGAATCCCCAACGCGACCTGGTATCTTATACTTGGCGCCATTTGTGGATGTTCCAGCTGCTACTCGTCTCTGTGAGTCTATTGCGAGTATACCGATCGTGTCATGATTTTTCTCGCTTCCCGTTAACATGTTTTCGTCATCTTCTATGTTGCTCGGGTGATATGGTCCACAGCTACTTGTTGGATTTGGTATCACATTCTAAATATTATATATACAGCAAAAATATCATAGAAATAATCATAAAATGAAATGTATTGAAAGAATATGACCTCTCTCTCAATACCTTCCAAAAGTTGGGTTGACATTTATTTGCCTTCCACTGTGCCCACATCTCCTTGGACTCATTCGTTTGCAAAGATTCCTGCTTGAATCCCATATTCACAGCAAAATCTGTAGCCAAGCTCCCAACTAATAAGGAATGCTTTGTGTGTTCCAACACCTTGCGAGCAACCGAAATGGCATTCTTCACATTCCGTAGTCCTCCTACTCCTCCTACATTCATCTTTGTTCTATAAAAAAAATATCTTTCTTGAATATATCATTAGTATATTAATGAAACAAGAAAGCTGCTTTTTTTATTGCTTCAATTGCCTTTACCCGTCCATAATCATAGCATCTAGTGTAGTTTCTCCAGATTCATCTGGACTACCACCAAATCCCACCGTCTTTCTGCATTGTTGCTCCTCGCACAGGGAACATCCTTCTTCTATCGCGTCCAGAGCACTTTTCTTCTGATTATGTATTACATCCCATGCTTAAATAATAAGTAACAGTATCTTTAAATTAGCAGAGAGCTGCATATCTTTCTCACTCGATAAGTTGATGCAGTTAAATATCTCAAATATCTCAAATATACCTTTTTTCATTGCATCTTTGTAATTCCAGGTGATCACTATCACAGGATAACTGTTGTTAAGAGTGTCAGGATTCCATTCGTTATTTGCATTAATGAGCGAGCAAGCTTCAAGGAGCAATAAAATTCCCGCAAAGTGGCTGACTGTCTTCATCTTGCAATTTCTGCCTACAACTTCTGGAGATGTATGGTGTTTACAGAAGCATTAAATAGCATTTATATATACAACAGTAGAAAGCATAGAAGGGGAAAATAAGCTCTGATAAGCAGGAAATATATTTATAGTTAATACTATTGTGCTCACCGCAAATGAATATAGAGTCGTTCAGCGATAATAATTCAATATTATTATAATTAGAAACTACCAGCAATCAGAAATTACGAATTTTGTTTGTCTCGAGAATTCATTTAGATCTATTGGATTTTATTTTTTGTAGTATTGTAATTGCCCTGAATGATTATGTTATCACATCGTTGATTTTTTAATGGGTGCATTGACCATGTAAACATTACACCAATGCACGTGTCTGATCATATACAGGATGTCAAAAATATTGTTAGCACATTAAGTATACTATTCTGATATTATCAAAGATCATCGATTTTATAGAATTAATATTTAGACGACTGGTTCATAATATAATTAATTTTAATTAATTAATTAATTAATTAATTTTTATTTAATTTTTTTTCATATGTAGATAATTATGGAAAAAGATTTTTACAACAATCACCGATGAGATACTATTAAAGACCGTCAACCCTAGGCAAATTTTCGGTGATTTAAAGAGAGCCCGGAGATAAAGAACACTGACATTATCGATAATTGATATAAATTTGCTGTTACATATATATTAATATATTAACGTAAATATTTGAAATATATAATTATAATATTTGAAATATAATTATAATAAACGTGGTTTATAAATTAAAACTTAACAAGAAAAAGAAGAGCATAAAATCACAGCACAAGATATTCTCTTGTGATATTTAATATATAATTACATTAATAAATAATTTAGTTTTAATAACGTTTTTGGCCACATCAACCACAATCTGGCTATCTTCAGTAAAATTACAAATATAAAACACAGAATTTATATAAATCTAACATTAAATTCAGCGATCAAAAATATAAATATATATAAACGCATTCTTTCCTGCAGAGCTTTCCTCTTGTAAAAGTACATCGTAAAACATCGTGATTGCAGCACCAATTATCATATTGCAAATTATGTAGAACAAGAATTTCCAGATTCTAATTTAAAAAATTATATTATCGTTAATACCTTCTAGTCAATTTGATAAGGATTAACAATTCGTCATGCCAAGTTAATGAGATGCATGAATTGGATTGGGATAATATTAGAATTTTATACACAGAACAATCATAAAAAGAAGAATTTAATTATATTAAATATCACAAAGAATATCTTGTGCTGTGGTTTTACGCTCTTTTTTTTTGTTAAGTTTTAATAAATATTTGGCTCATACATTATTAAATTCATAATTTTTTATTACATAAATGTTCCATAAATAAATATGCATATTTGTAAAGCTATAATATCCTATTGCAGGAAAATTACAATTTTTTTCTCTGCAGTTATCATCTCTGTTAATAATCAAACTTTGACAATAAGTCGACGAGAAAGTCATACGAAATTGATCAATCACAATAAAATGTGAGGAGAATAAATCGACTATGATTGGTCAATTTCTTATGACTTGCTCCGCTTGCTATCTCCATTGTAAACGGTCCTTTATTATGGAACCTATCTTTCATTAGCTAAGTTACCATGAGTAAAATTTGACATTTGATACTTGACATATCATTACACGCCGCAGAATAATACATAGAAATTAGTCGCATCTGCAGTGGCCTCGTTTTTAATTTTCCTTGCAGAGCCATATCTTCCACTCGTTGACATGAATAAATTTCACTGACATCTCGCTCATCATATGTGCGAGATAGTGATCATCTTTAGGAATTATTCAGGAGGAAGACATCTGCGAGACAGATCTTACAATAATCGTTGTTTAACGTCAATTAGTCAGAATACTTCGAGTGTGTACCGAGTACCTCTCAGGTACTCTGTATTCTACTAATTGTACAAATTATCTCTTTATTTCGACTTATGCGAAATGTCGTTCAAAAAGGATCTAAGATTGCTCGTGAAACCGTACTATTTGATAAATATCCTTCTCAGTGTCTCCTACATCATCGCCAAACGCCTTCCTGTAGTCTGTAATTATATATTTGCTCAAGACGGCTGCGAATTCGATGGGGTAAGTGATGCTAATTTGTCGACGATATGATTTTAACCAAGGTTATGCTTACACTTCGAGATCATGTTTACACGAAATTTTTTTGTAATGTTTACATTGTACTACACGAATTTTTTTTCATGTAGACAATATAAGTAACGTATAATATGTTATTATAAGATTATAAATTTGATAATACAATATGGAAAGAAATGATTAAATTTTACAATTACTGATTTAGTAATAATATCTGACTAGTAATAATATCAAAAATGTAAAATAAAAGCCTAATGTAATGATAAAGAATATGATAAGAATGAATGATAAGAATAAGGGTTTTAATAATCCATGGATTATTTGTATAAATGGTATATAAAATAGTTCGAATAGTTTATGTTATACAAGGCTTTTTGATTTGTACAAGTATTACATAGTATATCCTAAAGTTTGATATTACTTTTTATGAACACCCTGTATGTATATACATAGATGTAGATTATTATATTTTATGCATAATACACAATCCTGATTTTAACTCTTGATTATAGCAATAAAGCTTGGTAGGCACCAACGTTAGTTTGACTTAAAACTTTTTTTGTCTCGTTTTAAAACTGAAAAAGAGACAAAGACAAAGAGTTTTAAGCCTCATTTAAAATCAAAATAACGTTGGTGCAATCAAGCCTAAGTCATTTAGACTCAAAGCGAATATTTTTAGTTTATTGTACAATCTGTATGATTGATATCATGAGATTCCAAATTGTAGATAAAACTTAAAACTTTCTTTTATCGTTATAAGACAGAGATTTACTTACGTTTTATATTTTAAACAGGACATTCTAGAACAT
The DNA here is from genome assembly GCF_000204515.1 of Acromyrmex echinatior. The sequence continues at coordinate 1,708,532 of NW_011626826.1, read as the reverse complement.
AGGTTTTCATAGTTGCAGATGAGAATTAACATTTGATTATTTCATTAACAAGTACTCATGTTTTTAGAGGGAGACACAGATTCTCTTTTTCCTCATAACTGTTGTTATGATAAGGACAAGAAAGACTGGCAGCGTGACCATGATAAATTACTTGACGTCCAGTTTCATGTATACGAAAGGAGCAAACTTGATCTTGTGGTTCTACGCGGACGTGCGGATGGGCATTCTATATGCATTTATTTTTATACGTAAGAAAAGACTATGGGCAGGAGCACGATAGACAAAATGTCTGCTAACTTGTTATTGTTTATGGAAAGTCTAATGTATGTAACTGAGCACATGAATATGATAGAATTAATTTTAATTGTTCTCCATAAACAGTACAACAGTTGGCCAACACTTTACCATCGTGAATTATAGATCATTGTGTCATAAGCGATCTAATAACACTTTGTATGCAGTATTTGCATTAGTATTGCCAGAACCAATGTATCAAGGGCCTGAGAACGTCATTTATTTACGTGGAGCCAATGGGCTGCAGGAGGAATTACAACGTGACACCAGAGTGGTTTGGCTAGTGGCGTTTTACACTGCATGGAATCCAGCCTGTGTAACCTTTGCACCGATATTTTCTGAGCTCTCTGCAGAGTAAGTTGATTTAATTAAATATATACTATAGTCTGCAGAATGTTTATTTTACATCTGTTGCAAATTTTCTTTGCTAATTGGATTACCTTTAATTTCTAATTACACGCTATATTTATATTTTATTAAATAAAATATTACTTCTATACAATCTATAAATTGTATAAAGTCTTTAACTTAATTTAATTTAATTTAATTATATATTTGTATTCATAATTTTAATTATTTATTCGATTATTTCTCCTTATAAAATATTAGGTATAACTAATTTCCAAATATTACTATCTTATTCTTCAATTAAACAATCAGGATGAATAATATTATTAATCTATATAAAAAAATATTAAAAAATATACTTTTTAAATATATTTTTAGATCTACAGGATAGTTCTCTATATCAACAAAGAAAATTTCTAGCAAATACAAAATAAACAAAATAAATTCTGCTGAACGTGGCTATATATAATCTAATCTCTTTCTCTTTGTGAGAGAATATTTGATATGTTTACTGACATTAAAAATAATTATGATTTAGATACGCATTGGAGAACTTCAAATTCGGTAAAGTGGATGTTGGAAGACATCCCGATGCTGCGGCAAAATATCATGTCAGTGACGCCAGCACGAGCAAGCAGCTACCAACGCTGATACTTTTTAAAGATGGCAAGGAAGTAGAGCGACGTCCATACGCGGATCATAAAGGGAAACTTGTTAAATTTCTATTCTCGTTGGTATGTCGTCATTCATATTTAATTTGTTAAACTTCTAGCTTATGTAATTCTATCTTATTTATTTGTTTTAATTTTTCAGGACAATATAAAGGCTGCATTTGATCTCAATAATATTTATAATGACTGTAAAAAGAATCCTATCAAGAGAAAAGAAAAGAAGTCATTGAAAGCGGAATAATGAAGTGAAATATTTAGGCATTTAATAAGAACTACAGTTCGTAATTGAGCGAGTTTTAATTAGATAATCTTCTACTATGTAGAAAGTACAACAAGCGCGTTATCTTTATCGAATTCAGATTCTAAATTAATCCTCCGTCAGCAATCATATTTTTACTGTCTTCATCTGTAATCTGAGTCTTTTTCATTCAATTCAACTTTTTTCTAGATTTTTAAAAAAATTTGGAAAAGTTCAGAGCTACTTTTCAGTATCTCTATTACTAAAGTTATATTACCATATAATTTTTTAAGATAGTATACTCGCGACAATATCATCCAAAAGTTTCCCATTGCGCACATTGGCGATACCTCCATTCCCGTTAGTAAGAAAGAATTTTTGATTATGATGTCCAAAGCTACATATACGCGGAAAGAAAATGAATACAGACGCATAGTCGCCTCCTTATGCCAAACAAAATCAAAAATTGCATTACGGTAGAAAATTGACATTTTTTTCACAATATCCGTTTCATGTTCCTTCATCGCATGCTCGTTTTTTTATTAACATATCACTGTTAGTTTAGACCCTGCAAAAATAAACGCGACATTTTTATGAATTTTGTATAGGCGACATGTATAAAAAGTGAGTTTTTAATTGCTTGTATTTATTGAAACGATCAATCTCATTGTAATTGCACATCGTCAAAATCTTCAATCTAATACAATATATAGTTTCAATTTCGAAAAATTCTGACTGAATTCTTTCGCGAGTGTACTACCTTAATTTAAAAAATTATTTAATTCGTCTTTCTTTATTTTGGAGAAATTTGAGAGTGAAATTTTATTTGTGCCTTGTTTCGTTTCGTGTGTATGTACATACATATGTTCAATCATTTATACATATAACATATTATCACTTTATAGTAGCATTATGTATAATGTGTGAATGTGTGCTCTATATATATATATATATATATATAAAATAATATATATTAATATATATAAATATTAATATAAAGTTCAAATATGTACAGAAAACTTGTTACGCGATGCTTGTTGCGTCGTTTTCTTTGAAAATAAGCTTAATATAGTTGTTGAATAAAAGTTGAATAGCACGTACATTCTTCTATTTCTTCTGTATAGAAATATTTAATATATCGGGACCAATTCTGTAACAATTCTGTAACTCTTAACGATAGTTGTTGATGTCATTGCACAGCTTTTTTACTCTACATAATATCTACGCAATGACATCAATGACATCAATGACATAACTATCACGTTAGAGTTATAGAATCGCCCCTAGGCTACAACATTTGCAATTATTTGCATTTGATCATTGCATTAAAATTAAGACGCATTACGTATAATCTTTATAATAAGGAAAAAATTAGAATTACAACAAGAATTTATAACCCCATCTAGATTCTAAATTTTAACCGCCAAATTTGTTGAGAGGGCGTTAGCGCGCAACAAACTTCCGGGATAACTTCCCGGCAAAACTTCCGTATTATTTTATCGATTGTAACTGCACTGAACTACACTTTAGAAACACTGCAGAAAAGTTCCTTTCAGTTCCATAAAGTTCTATTCTGGCTGTTCTAATCGATGTCACGGATTATCAGTGTTATTTGAGGGCTGTGGACACGTGCTCCAACATTTTAGCGTGCCACAGGGCTTTAGGAAGGTCAAAGATATTTTTATTCGCTCGCTCGCTCGCATTTATTTCGTGATGGTCAGTACTAGCTTTGTTTTAGGACCAGTTGCACCAATGTTTTGACTTTAAGCGAGACTTAAAACTCTGTCTCATTTTAAAGCCAAAAAGAGACAAAGACAGAAAGAGTTTTAAATCTCACTTAAAATCAAAATAACGTTGGTGCAATCGATACATTTAAACAGCAGATTAATTGTGATTTTTCCAATAGATGCAAGACAAACATACGCCGCCGTCTCCAGCTAAAGTGGAAGATCTCGTGGATGACGAGATGATTGTAGAAGATGATATTGAAGAGGTTATTGATTTAAATGACCCGATTTTCGAGAGCTCGAGCTCATCGGATGAAAATGAAAATCCACGGACGGAGGATCTTATACAGGAGGATACCGTGGATGATGCCATACGCGTCTTTCGTGGTCATAAGTCTCGTAAGAAAGCTTTTATCTCCACACAAGTTGATTAACATGCAAGGCATTAGATACTTTCTATTTGGTGACACAAGTCGACACAAGTATCATTCTGTCTTTAGATGCTTTCTATTTAGTGGCAGAAATCAAGGCAAACATTAATTGTTTATCATACAAGTGATACTGAATTTAAAGTTATGTATTTCATACTCAGATAATGGCTTATTTACTTTCGCGATAAAGTTATTGTATAACACCAGATTTATAAAAAAAAACCTCACTCTTAATATGAGCTAACAAGACTCAGTAAAGCACACAGTCTTGAGTTTGTGCAGATTTTAAGTAAAAACTCAGTTGAATCTCACTTGTCAGAATTTAAAGGAACGTGCAACTGTTATGATATAATTGAGAATTATCTGAGTTTTGGTATAATGGACAGCAATTGTCATTTTATTTTTGCATTCAATGAGTAACAAAGACAAAATCACACTTGTGTTGACTTGTTACCAGATGAAAAGTATCTTTTATTATTCATGGAAGAGAGAACAAAGTTTCTAAGAAAGAACAAAGTTTTCATTGACTCATGTCACTAATGGTCATTAACTCTCTCTTTAAATTGATTTCAGATCATGCCGTATTTTGCTGCTCATTAAGTAAGAATGGTGACTTAATGGCGACAGGGGGCGAAGATGATAAAGGATACCTCTGGAACACCAATACAGGCGAAGGTATTCTCAGTACTGATGATAGCCATAACGATAGCGTTATATTCTCTGATTTCAATTACAACGACAAATATGTAGTCACAGCCGACATGCGTGGCAAAATAAAATTGTGGCGAATAAGTGACAAAACTTGTGTCTGGGAAACTGCCTTAATGAATGATATTAACGTGAGCATTCTTAGATAATTATTAAAACTTTTTTATAGTTGCACATAAAATAATAAAAATAATAATTTAAATAAATAAATAAATAAAATAATTTAATTACGATTTGATCAACTGAAAAGCATAAACAATAAGGAACAGGAAATAACAGATTTTAATTAGAAACTGTATATTCTAGTATACATAATTTCTGATAAGTTGAAATCTGTTAATTCCTGATTTTATTACCTGTACTTTTCAGTCGTGTCTCAAGAAAAGCGATAATTTAAAAGAAAAAGTAAAAAAAATAAGAAGTACAAAAAATTTAATTTTTAATCTGTATTTCCTTTAAACACAAGCATCTACAATAATTTATTAATAATCTTTTTTTTATTATCTAGTGGATAAAGTGGCATCCTTTCAGTGACATCTTAGTAACAGGTGTTGAAACAGGGGAGGTTTATATGTTGAAAACACGAACAGATGATTGTAAAATCTTTGCACAGGGTAGCGGTATTAAATCAGAGGCTGGTATAATTCTTCCAGATGGTATGTGATAGGAGTATACGCTTAGATATTATTTTTATTCAAGAGAGAACAAAATACTAATTTAAATCTTGCAGGGAAACGCGCCGCAATAGGATATGAAAATGGTATGATTCACGTAATAGATTTAAAATCGAACACTCTAGTATCCACCACTCCTCCTGACCAAACACGATTACATGGACATTCAAGCAATATCATTGCTCTTGATTGTTACATGGATAATAATTTATTGATTTCGGTATCAGTGGAAAGCCAGACTATACTAAGCACAGTACATAATGGCAAGGTACAAGAAATTCTTTATTTTCTCAATATTTTCCTCAATAGGAAGAGTAGTATCATTATATTCATATTTTTTTGCTGTATTTCCTGTACTTGAAAAGAGATGATTTCTGATAAAATTATTGGATTTTATGTTATCCATATAAAGATTAAAATTTTTTGATCGATTATTTAAAATTTTTGCTGACTTGTAGCTTAAACCGATGAACTGCGATTCAAATCGGAGCCTAGAGGCTTCTTCTCAGGCTTATTTTCAATAATTAAATTTAATATGAAATGAAATCAATCTCTATTTATTTACAGAATAATAACTTTTACGAAATTATAATCTGTGTATGAGATGGGAAATCGAGTCCAGAGATCTGTTAATTACGATTATTTATTTTATTGCTCTCGTACAGATCCATACGACATCTCGATTTGTAAGCTTAAAAGTAATTTGATATTGAAATATTTTTCAGGTAATTTGTGTACTTCAAGATTTGCATAGACGTGGCAATAATAATGATCATGTAGAGATTGCGGCTTTTTGTAAAGATCCTACATTCCCTGCTGCTGCAAGTGCAACAGTCACGAGTGAAACTTACGGAAAAATTTACATATGGGATATTTTTAAACAAGTATTATTTTTTATATTTTTATACCTAGAGTTTCTTTTTGAATTAACAAGTTCTAAGTTTCAATCCTCTCCAGAGTCTTAGGCACGAAATGGATCAAGAAGGAGGTGTCACAAAATTAGTTTGGACTAAGGCATCGATATTTTTTACATCGGGATTAGATGGTAAACTAAGATGTTTTGATGCGAGAATAGGTCACTGCCTTCGAATATTCTCAGGGCACAAAGGGGCCTTATATGACGTATGCATATCCAGGTAAACTATTAACAAGCAAATTTGTGTTAATTAATTGCGCGAGAAAAAATAAAACAAAATTATTAATATCAGAAAAAAATTTTGCGGATAGCTTAATTTCGATATATTAGTTCCTATTATATTTGTACGAAGTAAACTTTTCTTATTTAAATTCGAACAGCTATTAAAATGTATATAAAAAAATAACTCGAATTAAATCGTAAATTTTAATAAACGTTTATAGTTTTGTGTAGCAATATTCTCGTGCGATTAAAATTATTTCAATTTTTTGAAAATCATATTTTGAACATCTGGCTTTATTAGAGAATTCTCTGAAATTTTCTGTATAAAATACGATCTCTGTGATATTTAATATGTTTTGTAACTTTTCAGTGATGAGAAGAAAGCAATGACAGTTTCCGACGATGGTACTGCTAGACTTTTTGACATTTCGTCTATACACTGTTAGAAATGTAACCACGAGCTTCCTTTATATGTAAATGAAACTCGTGGTTATGAACGAAATTAAATATAATGACGTGTACATTAAATTTCATAAATTTTCATAAAAAATAAATTAAATTTTATGTATATGTACACAAATATACTTTTTAGTTATAAATATATTGGATGTAGTAAAAAGAAATACATTATTTTTCCAATAGATGGCTTTAATAATTTGTATCTCGTCTACGCGTGATACAGAGTACTAAAGCCATCTATTGGAAAAATAATGGATTTCTTTTTACTACACCTAATATTAAATTTAATGTACTGTCATAAAATTAAGTTCAAATTATGTAAAATTTAATGAAATTTAAGAACATTTCTAAGTGTATGTTAATATGTGATGAGAGAGGTGAAAGTGATGAAAATATTAAAATATAAAAAAACATGTATATAGACGTATATATAAGCATATATATAAATTCATGTATATTTACACAAGTGTGATTTATAAAAAACATACTTTTTTTTAATAAAACTATAAAAAAGGAGAACTTCAAAAAAATATATTCTGACATATGCAGACTAAAAAAGTTTCTTAATATTGTTTAAATATATTATTGAAATCAAGACTGAGCAAATTATTAAATACAAAGTAAATGAACGGGATTTCCCAATTTCAAATTAGGATTAGATTTGATTAGAATAGAATATTTTCGGGTAGAAAATGCAGGGATTTCATTTGTCCGCAGCACTTACAGTAAATGTATATATAATTTTTTGTAGAATTCCTAATCTTATTCAGATTTCAGATCACGCTTGTTTATAAATTCTTTATTAATAACTTTTTTGATGGATGATTGAGGTGACCATTAAAGCTTATTTGAGTAAGTCATTAAAGCTTATTTGAGTAAGCCTCGAGGCTTACGCTTAGGTCATTGAAAAATTCCTTTTTTATAGTTACGCAATGTATTTACGAATTATAAAGAGTTTCGTTGTTTTTATTTTACTATTTATGACAGTTTGTCTCTGTACCATTTGGTATCGAGTTGGTATCGCTCGTCTCTCCACACAAAATGTGTTGGTGCGTTTCCTTCGCCATTTTCAAAGTTGAACGAAGCGCTGAATTCAATAGCTAGATTAGATCTCACTAAACCGATCCCACTCGCTTTCTCTGGTGCAGGATGATACACTCTTCCCGTTTTAATGTTCATAAATAATCTTTGTGGCTCAAACTGCACCTGCGGCAAATTTAATGGTTATTATAGCATCAGTAAAACTCGGTTAAAATTTTACTATGGTTGGATTGTTTCATTTTTCGATTAAGCTTTTAATTTTACTTACTCTCTTACTCGTTTATTTATTAGATAAATTATTACATAGTTTATTCAAAGATAAAACTAATATATAGCTACATATAACTGATTCTGCAGAATTACCATCAATAAGTCATCTGCATGCGCATAACTAAACCAGTCCTCTTCTGCACCAGTTTCCACGTTATGCTTTTGAATCACCTTCGTAAAGACCAATGGCAAATCGTCACATCTCACATAATTTCTCTCTACACCACAAATTGACAAGAATGGAAAGTCGTCTGTGTAACGTTCGGTATTGTTTTTCCTTAGGCGCTTGAAGAAGAATGCCAGAAATTTTTTGTCTGCAACAATTTGCAACACGCATAAAAAAAATACTTTTCAGTTGATAAACATTGATATATACCTTTAAAGCAGGAGGTAAAATTCCTTATGCGGACATCATCCAGGAACAACTGTGACAAACATAAATAATTATTTAGAAATTATTTAGAAAAAAATATAATATATAGAAATTCTGAAAAATGTTGAAATTCACTTTAAAATTCTGAAAAATTATGAAAAAAATCTGAGAAAATGTTTCATCAGTGAAAAACTGAAGCTTCAATAGATAAAATGAAAAATACCATGCCTTGATGATCAATATAATAGAAGTATTCTCGCACACGAGGTTCAGGGGATTGACCTTGTATGTATGTCACATAACTTCTCCCAAGAATATTGGGTAAAAGAAATGTTCGGCTTACAACAAAGCCAGTTCGCATACAAAATATCGACGTCATTTTGTTAAATTTGAATTCAACAATAATCACGATATAACCTAAAATTTCGAACTCTAATCCTCTTTTTCTCTCTTAAAGTAGATCTATTAATATAGAAGAAAAATAATATAGAAATAATTTGTTAGAAAAAAATTATTCTTATATGTAAACAGGTTCATAATTTATTACCTAAAAAACTGCGTTTGATTATATCACAACTTTAATATCACACTGTCATAAATATATCAATTATATATATGTATACACATGATACATAAATTATATTCCTTTATGCATATAGACATTAATAATACAATAAGAATTTACGCAAGCATTAAACATCAATCTCTCTTGTAAGTTTCACCGGTCAACATGACAAGTGGATCATAATTTCAAGCTTCCTTCTTTTTATCGGCATATTTCACATCTTTAATATTAATGTAAAAAATGTAAAACAGTTAGAATGGCCAAAGCAAGTATAAGTAACACTCCAACTATTAAAAAAAAAATGTTGACATCTTTCTCAGGTTGTTCTGACATTCGCACGCGTGTCCTTATTGCGAATTGTTTGTATAGTTGTCTCGTGGGCCTCTCAACAGTTTCTTCAGACATTTGGTTTTCTAACAGAGCCAATTTAAGATTTTAACAGTTTTGAATTTCAACTTGCCAACAATCGATATAACAACCAGTGATGTCATTATCCAGCTATAATTGTTTATGGGTTTTGAGTTACGCATGAAGCGTATGATCCATGTCCTTGTTTTCTTCTTCTTATTCCCCTATTTGGTTTTCCGATCTAAAAAAAGATCACAGTATCCTGCGTTGAATTTGGATCAAATTCCTGTGATAACCTCTGTAGGGAACCTCTGCTAGAGACTTCACTTTTTCTCAATTATAAATATATCTTTATTGTCGACGAGATACTGGATGCTTTCCATTTGGTAACACAACCGATACAAGTCAACATAAGTGTCTGTCTTTCTATCTTTGTCACTCTCTGAATGTGAAAACAAGGATAGAACGACACTCGTGTCAACTTGTGTCGACTTGTCATCAAATCCACCGACGAAATACTAATAAAGACTGTCAATCCTCGGCAAATTTTCGGCGGTATAAAAAGGGCCCGGAGGTAATTAAAAAACGCTGACATTATCAAACAATTGATATAAATTTACTATTATTAACATAAATTATATTTGGCTCATATATTATTAAATTCATGATTATTTATTAGATAAATGTTTCATAAATCAAGGATGCAAACTCCCGTAAGGATGTCGATCTTTAATAGTATCTCGTCATTCTCGTCAGTGTCAAATGGAAAGCATCCACTATCAGTCATGCAAGCGAGAACAGCCAAAGCTCTGGTAAGTTTTTATCCTCACTAAAAGGGCCCCCGAGGGCCCGGAAGTAATTAAAGAACGCCGACATTATCGACATTAATTACTAGATCGATAACAGTAAATCCTAATGTTATTAGCACTTATCAGTAATAGATTAAACATTTATTTTATCAGCGATAGATAACGCGATTACCGCCATCTAACGAGGAAACGTAACCGCGACCTCGCGACCTGTACGCCGCGTCACAGATACATTGTCAGACGAACGGAACAGAGTGGAGCGAGAGAAAGAGAGACAGAGAGATAGTGACAGGTTCGTGAGATGAGATACGAGACGGTAGCGAGGAGAAGGTGGCACTGGCAGTTTCTCGAGTGAGAGAGAAGCGATCTGTTTTCCGCGCTCTCGGGACAGCGTCGCGTTTCTTTTTTTCTACGTTCTCCCCGGCGGGGAGCGACGACGCGACGCTACACTACGTGACGCCTCGCGACGCCACGCGCCGCGGTGCCCGGTCGCCGAAGAAAGAGGAGAGACCGCGAGTAGAGTGGAGGCTGTTACCGTTTGCTGCTGGTAAACATGTTACGTTCGCGCAGCGGCACGAACAGCGAGAGGAGATCGTACGTCGTGCGCCAACCGGGACCACGGACCACCGTCGCTGCCAAATAAGTCCGCGCGCGCGGCACGAACATGGCCTCGTCTACGAGGAGGTCCTGGAAGCTCCGTAAGATCATCCTTGTTCATAAGAATATGAATATCCTGGCGCGCGCGAGCGCGCCATGCGCTCTCTCACGCTCTCTCTTTCCCGCTGTATCGCTCCTCTTCTTTCTTTTTTTCCCTCCTCCGCGAAAATCCTGCTTTTCCGCGAGATCTCCGCAGGTAAACAGTCTCTGTTTACTTTCTCACTTCAGCTGCTACCTCGCAGTTTCTTCCAATTATGGTTACATCTGGCACAAACCAGGAATTTGTCCCGCGGCGAGAATGAGAAGTCGTTTTCGCGCAAACGGTAGCAGAAACTGGATTATAATGGACGGAGATTTTCCGCCTGTTTTTACGGATGAACAGTTTATATTGGAGGAATGACAGTTCTATTTTTTTTAAATAAGACAAGGATATTGAATAATTGACTAGAGATTTATTTGATGCTTGTAAAACTATAGGCATGAAACTTCAATGTTCAACTTTTGTTCCTCCTTTAAGTAACTTCCCATTCTTAGATAAATGCCACAAGTCATCAATAAGTTAATTTTAATTTTAGTTAAAAATATTTGAAACAGAATAAATATATATTTATGTATAGATAAATATAGAGATTATTTAAATTGTGAAAAATTTTTTTAATACATTAGTTTATTTTTACTTATCAATGGAAATGAGCTGATCTTTTTAATTTTTCAATCTAAATCTGTAATCTCTATTTATATATTTTGTTCCAACTCATCATTTTTGATTATGTGATCAGGACTTATTGATTTGTGACCTTTAGCCTAAGAATGAGAAATTATTTATTAGAGGAACAGAGGTTGACATTGTGTGTGAATTTTCATGCCCGTAGTTTCATAGTAAATGAATCTCTCAGAAGTCAAATTTATCAATTCCATGAAATTAGAAGTGGAAAAAATTGATAAGAAGTTATAAACTGTTTGGATAATAAAACTAAGAAATTTACAAGAAGTATAATTAATGAGTTTGACTTCTGAGAGGTTCAGATGATTCTTATTTATCAAATAAATAGATTGATTTTTCTCCAATATGAAAAAAGAAATTTATATAATCCTTGTATGTTCATAAGTAAATCAATCTAAACAAAAATTATTCATGCTATAAAATCTTTTATATTGTATCTCTCTTGCATCACATTAACATGAATAAATCAGTACATGAAATGTATATCTCTTCTTTTTTTTGGCACAGAGGAATTCGTCGCCCATACGCCAAACGTCAATTGCTTGGCGTTGGGCCACAAATCGGGTCGTGTTCTGGTCACAGGCGGTGACGACAAAAAGGTGAATCTATGGGCCGTCGGAAAGCAGAATTGTATTATGGTAATTGTTGTGCAACAGTTCCGTTATCTTTATCCAGTTCAAGATTAAATGATGATTTGTACAACAAATATTTACCTTTATTTCATTTTTTTTTCTGTTTCAATAACATACTACATGAGAGAACAATGAACACTACATTGTATCTCAAACATTGTTATTAAATTTAAATTTATTAAAATTATATAATAAGAGAGAGCCATAAATACTAAATTATATCTTAAATGTTGTTATTGAATTTAAATTTGTTAAAATTACATGAGATTTATGTTCACTTATTTTCAGAGCCTAAGTGGCCACACTACTCCTATAGAATGCGTACGTTTCGGCCAAACGGAAGATCTTGTATGCGCTGGCTCACAGACGGGCGCGTTGAAGATTTGGGACTTGGAGCATGCTAAGCTGGCGCGCACGCTGACGGGACACAAATCCGGGATACGTTGCATGGACTTCCATCCTTATGGGGAGCTGTTAGCGTCTGGGAGTTTGGATACGGCGATTAAATTGTGGGATATTCGTAGGAAAGGCTGTATTTTTACGTATAAAGGGCACAACAGAATTGTGAATAGTTTAAAATTCAGTCCTGATGGACAATGGATCGCTAGTGCTGGGGAGGAAGGAATGGTTAAGGTGAGTCATAAATATTATATTCCAGAAAAATGTATTTTTATCATGTCTTATCTTGCCTTGTTATCATCTCATATATTGTATAACATGATTTTCATTCTTTTCTATATTATTTTATGTGAGACAAAAGACATTGACTTTTATGTTATTTTTAAATTAGCTGTGGGACCTAAAGGCTGGTAGACAACTAAGGGAATTTTCAGAACATAGAGGTCCGGCCACAACCGTCGAGTTTCATCCACATGAATTCCTATTAGCCAGCGGCAGCGCCGATAGAACTGTCCATTTCTGGGACTTAGAATCGTTTCAGCTTGTATCTTCCACGGAACAGAGTCATTCTTCGGCCATTCGGTGAGAAAAACAATAATCTTACAATGCAATTTCTTAATCACGCTAATTTGTTTTGTTAATGCGTTATTTCAGATGCCTATACTTTAGTCAAGGCGGAGAATGTCTCTTTGCTGGTAGCCATGACGTTTTAAAGGTTTACGGCTGGGAGCCAGGCAGGACCTTGGATACGATACCGACTAACTGGGGAAAAGTCCAGGATATAGCCATAGCTCAAAACCAATTGGTAGAACAAAATGCTAGATTTTGAACTCTTGAATATGTACATTCGATGTCGTTTTTACTAAGACAGGAAATTTTTTCAGATCGGCGCGAGTCTTCATACCGCAAATGTTGCTCTATATATATGTGATTTAAAAAAAATTGCACCACTGGGAGGAATATCTGCCGTGAGTTCACCATTTAGTCATGGAAATTCCTTGAGGAAGAGTTTTTCCAAAGAACGACCGATCGGATTGAAGAAGCATACGTACGTTTTTGCCTTATGAAGTTTAATTTTAACCACAAGTTTTACATCAATTGATCATCGTAACACATATTTATATGCGCTTGCAGATTGGATGTACGAACAATAGAAGAGGCGGATAAATCCGGTACCGATCCAGAGGACGAGGCCACCTATGCGGACATACCCAGCGTAACCGAGTACAGGGACGTTTTTCAACCGAGCAGGGCGTGTAAGTGATTTGTTACATCCGCCTTGTAATGTCTCATTGTTCACCGAGTGTGTGCGCGCGTGTATGACAAAAATTCTAGACTAATATCTAACCCAATCCCTCGCGATCACTAGCGAACACACACACAATATGTCAAACACGTTTAAATGTGAATGCAAACGCTGTACAGTTTGTGAATGAGCATGCCGTGCATGATATGTTGCAGTGTCTCGCACACCACCTCCCGAAACCCCCGAGGCTTTCCAGGAGCCTCATGACATAGGTGAGTTTCGATAACCTTTGCACGAATTGCGTTGGACTAAATTATGATATAAGTTTTGAAATGAAATTTTTACTATCATAGCATTAGAATCTTTCAAAAAAGTGTAAATATTGATATAATATTCAATCTTGGTATAATGCATGTTAGAATACGAACTTCAAGAAAGTTGAATAATCTGGATAAATTTTATTTATAAATTTAATTTATAAATCTAATATTTTTAATTATATCAGGAAAAACATGTCTTAAGTTCTTTAAATGATTACTGTTACTTTGTTTTAAAGTAATTTTGAAATAACTTCTCTTAGAAAAAGAGGACGAATGTAATTGATATATTATCAACTTATTTTAGATCCGGCACAACCACAGATACTGCAAAATCTCTCTACCTCAATGTCAAACCTGAGCACGATAGAGCGCGAGGACATGCCGTCGATGCCATCCCCTTCTTCACCACCCCCGCCGGCGCCCACGTTGTCCCTAGCAAAGCCGGTGCCGGTGCGTGTTCAACCAATCAAGTCTTCGCCGCCAGTTCAGAGGAACTCGATCATGCCGACGAGCCAGATTAGGACGAATCTGCAGGCGAACAATGGCTTGAATCAAAGGGCGTCCAAAAACTTCGCGTCCATACCGCCGTTACGGCAAAACATCACGCCGTTCCCAGGGAAGAGGATGAGCACCACCGAACAAACGATGTCGGCGCCGTCTCATCCTTTAGGACCACAAAGGTCGAACTCGACCTTAACGCCACGCGTTGCACCAATGGCTGCGGTAATTCCTGTTATGGATGATGGCAAGCTGAAGAACAGAGTACCTAGCCCGGATTCCCCGAAACACTGCCTGAAGAGGCAGAGCAGTAGGGATGGGGAACAGGGATACGAAAGTGACTATCCTGTACAGTAAGTAATAATTCTTGCGTAATAATAGACAATGAAGATTCTCTTCGAGTACATAAATATGGAAAATAATTATCGTAAATATTAATGAGTATAATAGAAAATTCAAATTGCATAGAAATTAATAAAGAAAGACTTTTTATTTCATTTGTCCAAGTTAATTTTTTGTTTATTTTGCAGTTTTTAAGAGAAAATAATTGTCTTTTAGTAGAATGTAGAATATATGTTGCTCACAAAATTAATTAAGATTGAAAATTAATTATACTGTTGAAAAAAAAAGAAATTTGCTTCCGTTAGATGTAATGGAAGCAAATTTCAAGCAGATACATTAAAAATATTTAATGTTGTTTATAAAAATGAAATTATAAGTAACTTAAATTTAACGTTTACTTACATTAAATTTTATGTAAATTTATATAAAATTTAATAAAAAATGTATTACTTCATAAAATTGTATGAAAAATACAAAAAAGAAAAAAATAAATTTCATGCACATGTACACAAATTTACTTTTCAGTTGCAAATACATTAAATTTAATTTAGTGTAAATTCAATAAAATTGAATTTAATTTGTGTAGCTTAAAAGTACATTAAATTTCATCACATTTTTAACAGTATATGAAATAACATTATATTCTATAACGATTATGTAATGTTTGGATGACCTTTTTGTTGCAGAATTAATAATATAAGACATAGTCCCTCGGATCCTGCGTTGAATAGGCCAAATACAGCGCAATCGAGGTCGACGTCGCTCAACCGAAATTTTGCTACCTCAACTGTGCTGTCGGCGCGTAATGCCTCCACGAACACATCATCGTCTACGAGGAAGCTACTCAATAAGGCTCAGGTCCCACCAAATCCCAAGATCGATGTACTCCCTCAAATCCCAAAGTCGATTCTCTCGCAAATAAGGAAAGTCACAGACAAAGAGGAATTGGTGCCGATGAGCACCGACAAGCCGTATGGTTTGGACGTGGAAAATTTCTTACCGGTGAATAATCCTTTCACTTATAAATTGTGCAAATAACAAAATTAATAATAAATTCTCCATTTTTATATAACGAGAAAGTTACCAAGTTATATTTAATTCTCTTCTATTTACGTTTTACAGCACAGTTACACTAGTCCCGCGGCGTTAGACTATCCCCAGAGTGTGCTAACGGAAATGTCTGAGACCGAGGTGCTGAACAGCATGATGCGCAGTCACGATTCGATGATGGCGGTACTTAAGAGTCGACATCGCTCATTACAGATAATTTATTCCCTCTGGCAAAATAAGGATCTCAAGGTTGTTATTCATCTGATTTTGCATTGAAACGTACGAGACGTATAAGGCGAAAAAATATAACGTAATATTGATTTCAGGCCGCGGTGGACTCTGCAGTCGCGATGAACGATTTAGCAGTCATTGTGGATCTTTTGAGTATCCTCACATTAAAACCGTACGTAATTTTATCGACTCGATAATTTTAATCATATTAAAAAAATTTCTTAAGATCATGAATGTGATTACACAACAAGTGTGGAAAAATCTTTATCGATTAAGCTGAAGCTTAGATAATTCGGTGTGAATTTATATACTACACATAATAATTAACACGGTGTGTTTTATAATTATTTTTTAATTTCTGTTCGCAGAACGATGTGGAACTTGGATCTGTGTAATTCCTTACTGGGTCCTATCAGTGAACTTTTTCAAAGTAGATATGAAATGTGAGTATGAAATATTTTGTTTTACATTTTCCTATTAATATTCTCTAAGAAATTCTGATGTCTTCGAGATAATTAATTTTTCATTATCGATAATCTCGATTATAACGTGAAATAAAAACAGCGAGATTATTTTGCAAATGACTTGTATCGTTATCTTAAGTAGTCTGATGACCTATTTCCTTGTGCGGAATATTTTTTTCAAGCTTATCATGTTTTCAAGTTGATTCGTTTTAAAATCAGTGTCGTATTTGCATTCTCGTCAGATTGCATCGGGCATCCGCATCTCATTGTCCGCATCGCATCACGCGTGTATATTTAGCGATGACACGGTGAATATTCATTGCTCTCCGCGTGGCACGCTTTGCATCTATTATCGTCTAAGATTACTTCACCTTCAATAGCGAAACACTGCGCGCACGGCATTTGTATTGGAAAACGGACACCCCTTCCAAAAGGGTGCTCAAACGGGGGTGCACTATGGGAATGGCTAATTTGCCGAAGCGGGGAAACCCGAGGCGAACGTTAGGGCGATGCGTGAAATTAGCCGAGACAATGGGAGATAGCGGCAGATGCAAATGCGACGAGACGTGCGGATTATTCCTGTCGCTCGCTGAATCGTATTGTTCGTCAAACGAATTGAAATCTGAAGTGCCACCAAGCTCGCATATGCCGATGCAATGACAGTAGACAGATAAAACGACCGAGTGTCATCTTCAATGCCAAACGGTCGCCGATTAAATTTTGTTGAGAGTTAGACTCACGTTGAAGAGTAACATAAAACAAAATTTAAATGAGCACGTTTAGACAAAGAAAATTTTTATAGTTTATAATTTAAAAATTACAAATTTAGAAAGAAGTAGGTTTTAAAACATTAAGAAAATTTTAAAAAATTTAAATTTGTAGATTTATATATATATATATATTTCTAGATTTGAGAAATTATTTAAACTAAAAAGACTGAAGCAAATGAATCTTTTTACAATGAGTGATCAATTGAAATTAGATTAAACTAAATTTCATTGTGATTACATTCAACACAGAAGTAGACATTTCATTCGAGATAAAGTTTTAAATTACCGTTATAACAGCGAATTTAAACGGTTTCTCGTCAGATACGCGCCACTTCCTGACCGTTTGACTATAAATCCGAGTGAGGAGGGAGGAAGCTTGTCTTTTATGTTCGTTTGACGTACGAAAGTGGGTGATTAACCGACTGCCCTCAGTTCCAAGCTGTTGCTCTGTCGTGACGAGGAACGACTGTTTCCTTCCGCGTTTTTATTGTGAACTACCATTACTCACCCTCGCGTTCTTTATTCCTTGGGCACGTGTTGCCTCGTAAGAATCTCTCTCTGCCTTCTCATTATCGAGATATAATTTGATAACGATTCCTAATCACTCACGTGAATTTTAGGAGCCTTAATTAACCCTTGGCTCCACATTTAATTTTTGTCAAAATATTTTATGTAGGAAGAAATTAGATTTTCATTTGTCTGCTAAAGTGTTAATATTATTTTGATCTGCTTAGTTTTATATATGTATGCATTAATTCATTTTTTAAATTTATTTTATATATTGTAATATATATCATTAGATTTTTATTATATCTTATTATTAGCTTTCAATAATATTTGTCACAAATTTTTATTTTCTGGTTAAAAAAAATCAACGCTATTCTATTATGTTATAATTAATTTTCTATCCCTGCAATCTCGATCTAGAAATTGAAATTATTTGATATTGATTTAACAATTAATTATTGAGCGGCAGATCGTTACACAACTTCCGATCAACTCGTAACCCTCCCTAAAATTAGATTTCGATCGAGCACCTGATGTCTTCAACAAGTTTCCCCTTTCTTCTCTTCTTGTCTTCTGCCAAGTATGTATTTATTTCAGTGCACGCGGGATGATTAGGATATATTTAATTTATTCTGTCCATTCATTATGAAATAACAGCTATTTAATTTCAACAATTGTCACCCTGTATGTTCTCATTAATTGATAGAATCTTTCTTAGAATGATTGAGATTACTTATATTTGAGAGAATTTGAAATCTGCACTGAAAGAAAAGATTGGCTGCTGCAGCAAATTAAATAGTAAAATATGGCATCGTATTTTTAATTAGCTGCAGCAGCCAATTTTTAGTTGCGTTAGCAACCATCCACAATGTCAGTACAGAATTTCGATAAGCTAACGCAAGCGAAAATTGACCGCTGCAATCAATTAAAAATGCTATGCCATATTCAGCCAATCTTTCTTTTAATGGGACGTTGAATTATATGAAAAATTTCTTTACAATTCCTATTTTGGATTTTTATGTATATCCTTGAATTATTTTAAAAAAATAAGATTTCTTTGACAATATAATTCTAGAAAATATATTGTTGTAATTAGACTACTCGTGCTGATTACCTGGAACAATGCCAGTGAACCAGTTAATAGCGGTCGAGCGGTCGGTATTAGCGCCCTGTGCGTATATACTTAATACCGTGAAAAGTGAATTCAAACTAATTATCCGTCGCTGAGCAGCTGTCGTTCGTTCGTAATAGGCCGTCAAGTCATTTATTGGTACCTGCCATTCTACTTATATATATATATATATATATAACAAATTTATATAACATAAAGTTGACATCTTTACATGAAGTAATCTCTCTTTACATAAAGTTAATTTTGTTAATTCTATTAAAAATAAAACTTTTTATACAACTACTTTGCTACTTAATTACCGGTATTTAAAAGTTGAAAGTTAAAAAAATTATTTTTAATTATCCAACTAACTTTCTATCTAATTATCATATAGAAATAATTGATTCTAAAAATTCTTACTTTTAATTTAAAATTTATTTCTGAGATATAGAAAGTAGAATATAGCAAGATAGAGATGGGAATCGTTTGTATTTGTTAAATTCGTATTTTTTGAAGAGCAATGGTTTCTTATATTCTGATTTCGCAATCATCGATGGGACACAAAATCAACATGGGCAAATATACACATCTCACAACTTATTATGTAGTGACGGTTTGCATACAGCCTGCTCGTCATTTTCACGGCTCGTTCGTCGCGGCCTTTCGTCCTGGAACCGTGCCTCGTGAGAAAAAAAAAAGAGATCGTCGGCCAGAATGTCTAGACGCGTGTCACATGTCAGGGGAGGGTTTGTGCTCCGCCCGATCGTTTTCCAATTTCGCGATTGCTTCTCGCATCCCCCTTTGTCGTCTATTTGTTCCCCTCTTTACCGTCCAGCTTCATCCCTAGATCTCTTCTAATTCTGGTAAGAAAAACACATTCTTAGCCGTAAAACGTTAAAAATTATTTGACAAAGTATAAATTACATTCATAAAAATGAAATCAGAAAAATTAAATTGTTGTAATTAATGTATCGATGGTATCGTTTGGTGCACCAGAAATGATAAGATTAAATACGATAAATGGAAGTAAATTCAATATTAACTTGCAAAGTCAACGAGACCTCTGCAATCTGATTTCTCTATTTTACTCTGAAGAATTATTATTTTATAAAATTTTTTTTTTCAATATGTTCAAATTATATTATTTTGTTATTTAAATCAACTCAATCTATCTAAATAATTGTAATCTATAAGATTATTTTAGTTGAAATATCCATGAGAAAGGCTTTTTCTCAAAGCCTACGACTATTCTCCTATTGGTTTCACATTTTGTTACAAGTCGCATAAAATTCGAGTTGTGCACGGTGCATTACACGTGGTATTGTCGATCGGCATCGTGCACGTTGCATTCATGAGACTGTTTGCGATTCGTCTCGCCGATTCGAACGGGAGCTCGAACCCTTTATCGCCCGTCCGTCCGAAAGCGAGAGCGTGCTGAATCGTGCAGGCAAGCCTTTCGCGCCTTTCGTTATTTATTGACGTCGTTAGCGGGCCTAATAACGCTCGTTTTACCGAACGGACCAGGCGTGACCGAACCAGTGTTGCGAGACCGGCTACCATCCTCATTCCACGATTGTTTTGATCCTGAACGTCCGAACCATTCCTAGACAAACGAGTTATAAATTACATAATATAGCACCTTGTTTATTTTGGTTTTTTTTTTAAATTAAAATAGCTTTAAAGTACATATACAATAACTAAAGTATATTTAATTAAAATAGCTAAAAAATATATATATTGTTTAATTTACTTTTCTGTTCATTCATAGTTCATTTATAGTTTGTTTTAACGTTAAACATTTTACATTTTAACACACGCATACATATTTTAGTGATAAATTTATTATTATTTGAAATTATTTGAAATATTATTTGATTAGTTTTATATTTTTTAGATTATTCTGTATGATGTATGTTTTATTATTATTAATTTGTCCAAATTGGGTTTGTTTCAGGTACATAACAGTAGCTTGTTCGGCATTGAGACTTATTCTTCGTAATTTCGCCTCGGTGATAAAATCCAACGTGGAGGCACCCCTTCACACAATCGGTGTCGACGTATCGCGAGAGGAACGGTGAGTTCTATTTATTATATTATATCTATAAATATTTTTGTTTGAATTTTCTTCTATTGATTTTATTAGCAACGTTCAATTTTTAAATTATCAATTTATCTTGTTGATATATTTAATACATTGACGTTACGCAAAAATTTAAGTACAAAAGACTATACTTAACTATTGTGTTGTTCTTAAGAATGTTAGAAAAGATGATATTTTCTGTATGTAATGTAACTTTGTCGCCTCGTCTTCGACATGGAAACTTTATGCGTTTCTCTCCTTTTCCTTTCAGGTACCACAAGTGCCTTTCCTGCTACGAGAAGCTTTCGGCGATACGGGCGATCCTGTTGAAGAAGCAATCGACGCCCGGCAAACTCGGCGCCTCATTCCGCGAACTGGCGGTGCTCATCAGGAGCCTTGAGTGACCTTGAGAATGGCGTCGTCTGAGACCCTCGTGAATTCGACTGTCAGTATCTCGTCGGTCGACTACCATTGATTTCCTCTCGACGAGACTCAGCAGTGGTGAAACAAAGATCGCATTGTGTCCGCCAAATAGAAGCGAAACGAAACTTTGTTAAGGAGTAGCAACAAGATCACGGCTCGTCTTTGAGGAAACGTCCGTGAGAACGTTTCTGCTGCTACCGCCTTCTTCCATCGTCCTCGATCAATCCGTTTGCTGATCGCCTTTTCCTTGTCGTTGTTTTCCCCGCAATAGCGCAGCTTAGAGAAAGCGAACAAAATTGCCAGACGTTCGTTACTTAGTCGTTGAACGGTCGGACGAGTCGTGCTACTTGTCATCATTAATGGAAAAAAAATGAAAAGAGAAAGAGGGAGTGTCAGTGAAGGCGTGGAAAGAAAGAAATTTGTGAAGAAGAGTTCGCGGAGTTAAATGAGAGGCGGGTGAAAGTGAGAAAAGACACAGTCGCCAAACATATCTAATATTATACTGAAACATCAGGATTAATTTAATCTTACTAGTTTTAAAAAAAAAACGTGTCAACTTTTAAAAGTATTTCTTAGCATGTGTGTTTCTTTAAATTCAAATCGATTAAATTGTTTTTAGAAAATTTAGAAATATATCTAAAAGTATAATATATTTTTAAAACAATAAAAACACATATCGAAGTTTTTAAAGAAGAAATTACATTAAACGCGGAATAATCCGCGCGCGAGAGAAAAATATCAACATTAAGCTCGCTTTTATCATTGGAAGCATTTGTATCTCTCCATGCATCAATTAACAATACTTTTATATTATTTGTAAACTTTAATATTATCCTTTAACATTGCCTAAAGTCTAAACAAAGTAATAACGAAACAAGGATAATAAATGAGTTTGCCAAATCCCGATGCATCAGTATATTGATTTCGAAATTCGTATAGAAATTAACGAGGGAATGTCCCAAGCGAGTTCATCGGTTCGTTTGTGCAAAATAAAGCGGAATGACACTTTTCTTGTCACAGATCACACACGATTATCGAACATTTCAGCTGAATCAGCCTCAAGTCCGCGAAAATGATCAAGGCGACGATGATTAATACGATTAAACGAATAACGAAGCGTAACGTAGTATAACACCTTTCCTAGAGAAATTGTATTTTTGAAAGAGGTATTTGCGTCCGTTTACTAATAAAACTCTGACATAGGCGTAGATACCTTGATCCTCGTGAAGATAAAATCGTAAGATATAAAGTGAGAGAGGGCCTAAGCGAGAGCTTGTACGCGCCTAAAAGGACGGGAAAGAATTGGGAATTGGAACGGGAAAAACGCGTGTCGATGAACGATTCGTTTTTATATTCACGGTTAAATTATTTTTTTGCGGTAGCATCCTTGAATCATGAACTGCATTTTATCCCGATGTTTTTGATTACCTAATATTTCACAGAGTTAAATATTGAAGCATCGACGCGGTGCCGCTATTATACGTGCTATTAAAGTGCATTTTTAAAGATTTTCGAATGATTTTTTATACTCTATTTTTGTCGCCGAATGAACGTTTTAACTATTACCATGCAGAGGATATGGAGAAGCGAAGTGAAATTTCGAACTCTGGAGAAAATTTTGTAAGACATTTTGTTACATAGTATTTTGTAAGATTATTTTTGTTTCTCGTTTTATTCATGTCGCGACAAATTAAAAGACGGTGATCGAACAGTATTAATTTAAACGTTGCACTCGTGGAATTGTAACGCAAAAGGAAAGTCTATATTTTTGTATTGCACCCGCATTGCCTCGTAACGCGAAAATTGGATCAGTGTTAGTGAAAACAATATTTATCACGGAATAAATATTGTTTTTGTATAGCATTCTTTGTCATATTCCTGCATATGTGACTTGTAATTTTGAATCTTAATTACCTAATGAGAATCCGCTTAGCGATATTTTTAAAATTCAATTTTCGGCGAGGATTAACGCTCACTGTCTTTTGATCTCGTGGCGACGACCTTTTCGTATATTACGATTTTTAATATTCTTACTTTTAATATTTCGCTTTCGGAATTGTGTCACGCGGATCGCTATTCGAAAAGGCGATAAATCGGATGAGATCGAGGCAAGATAATCCGAGGCGCTCTTCGCATATTCTTTTTTGTTACCATTGTCATAATAGTGAATCTTTTACCACTGATTTTATATTATTTAAATCATTAAGTGTATCACGTCTTCTGTATTAAGTCGATCGTTGAGCTTTCCCTTTCAACGTAGCGGGAGGCGATCTTGATATTGCTGCCAATAGAGGATTATTTATTACATAGTGCAATACTCGATCGTGCGATCATCCTCCGCGTAGCGAGACCCTACATTTTCTCGTCCTCGACGAAAAGAGAATCGTGCGTTGCACAAATGAGAGGGCAAAAAGCGGTGCCCAAGAGATATAGATATTAATTACAACTTTTAACACGTTGCCTCGAAGTATTATGTAATAAAGCGTACAACTCTCATTTTGTTAATTTTACGTCCCACGTATTTTTTCTTTTTTTTTTTCTTTTTTGTACAGCGCGTCGCTACCACATACCTTCGTAACGATATTCTGCCCCGACCTTTTCCGTGTTAGAAAAGGGAATTTCCATTATAGATCCACAAAGATGTGAATCGCCGTGTTAAAGAAAATAAAATCGTTTCAGTTTTGCTCGTGACGCTGGAACATTGTAGAGAAATAATTTTACGCAAAAAGCAGAAATCAAAGGGAACGGACAGAATTTCGAAATAAAGACGAAAAGTAGACCAGTAAGAATTATATTACAGGTTTGGGGAAAGATCCACTATTTTTCGCGAAAGTGGAAAAATTTTACGGCAAGAATCGTAAAAAGCGATTTATTTTCTATTTTTATACGGGTAAATTCTCATTAAGTAAACGTCCCAGTGACCGGGCACGTACACTCGTTTACTAAAAGCTCGCAACCCTTTTTTCGAACTTATCCTGTTCGTAAAGCGTAATATTGAACATAAATGATGATATTAGGCCTGTCCAATTTGAGCTCCGGAGCTAAAACGCAAAGCCATCGACGCAAAAAATTTAATATGAATAAGATTTCATAAATTGTAAAGTGTTGATAAGCATTGCTCAGACGCATCTCAATACTTTACAATTCTCCGAAATCTTATTCATATTGATTCACATTGATTTTTTTTGAGTCGATCACTCCGGAGCTCAAATTTGGACAGGCCTGGATTATGGATTCATAAGTAAGAACCAATCGCTCGATGAACAGGTTGCATGAAGACTTCTGAAAGTTATCGAGAAAAAATGTTGCAATCTTTTAGTAAACAACTGTATTTATGTGTAGACACTTAAATTTATTTAGAAGAAGATATTTTAAAAAAGCATTTGAGATTAATAATGAAAATAAATAAAGTTTTTTTAATAAATGTCCGGACATAGGTACGTGTTCGGTGATTGGGACGTTTACCTCATATTCATCTCCTCACTACTTTCGCGTTATCCTCGGGTCGCGACATATGAAATCACCCTGCACACGCTTAAAGCCATGTAATAGCACCCTTAGCACAGATAGACTTTCGCAGTCTGCCAAGCGTTTTCGCGGAATGGTGAGGGAAGAGGAGCTCAAGCCTCCAACCGGATGGCCTAATCGCTTTCGAAATGGGGGTAAGATAAATTACGAGGATACTCGTTGTCTGTTCCGTCCAACTTATTTTTGTAAGGAAGTGAGAAAGGGAGAATGAGAGAGAAAAAAATATGAAAAGTGAGAATGCGTTCTGTGTGCATGCTTTCTTCGAATGCCTCTGTAACTTATCATCCTGTAACTTATCGCTCCAATCGGTACGCTCGCATATTGCCGATTTTAGCTTAAGCTTACGCTCATACGTTACGTGATATCGATCGTGATCCACGATCTCGAGCGAGGATCGTCTCGAGCGTGTAACTTTGCTCCGAGTTGCGCCGGCGATTTATTGTCCGATATAACGATCCCGAACGTGGAATTTGCGTTTTGCAAATTCCCGTCTGTCATACCATCTTACATGTTACTTTTACTAGATAACAAATTTTATTACTGTTTTACCCGATTACATATTAGTCTACTGCGCGTTATCGCTGTTTTATTTTAACATTCTCAATTTTTATTTGCTCCGATTGTGTTATTTAAACGGGAGTATAATAATAAATTGTGTTATTTATTCTACCCCTGTCTCTTTCTTTTATATTTCCTTCGTCACTTTAGACATTCGTCATTACGTTGCACAGTTTGGAATATTATCGAATGCGAATTAGGAGATGTGATAACGTTGATTGATATTACATCTGCGAGGTATGAGCGTCGGCTGTAATATTATTAAAGATATACCTCCGTCTAGTTTACGACAAAAGCTGGCACTAATCAACAGCAATATATACATATATATATTCTCAATTATACAAATATATTAAGAATTATATGTTATTTTAATTATGTATTATAATTCTTAATATAAATATAACTTTGGAAAGCGACTTTAAGAGAGCGATGGACGAGCACTTTTGATATCGACATTGTAAATATTCCATTCTATCAGGATTCTACAATATTTATTTTGTACTCGCGCGAGCCTCTCCAATAACATTGCAATAATATTCGTAATCACTGTCGTCTAGCATTTGGAAAATGCGAAACTTCATTTTCATGTTGCAGAAACGAATTCAATGACTAGTTCTTTGCTGTTCTAGTTAGTATTAACGAATACATTTCCGCTCGACGAGCTGGAACAAACAGCCCGCGACTGTAAATATTTTATAAATTGAAGCACGCGAAGAAGGATCATCTTCGCGAAAAGGAATTCTTCGGTCTACTTCGCTGTATATTTTTCGCCTATTCTAATTTCATCTAGCGAGATCCGCTTCGATGTTTATAGGATATACGTTGTACATAACGAAACTTCGTTTGTAATTGCGACTTAATTGACCTGGACGGGTTTGCCATTAATTATCTCGCGATCGACAAGGGAAGATGGTCCAGCAAGGGACGATTGACGATTCGTCAAACCTCGTAACTGCCTTAATAATTATCCTGGAACTCCTTTTTACGATTTGCGTTTACGCGTGTTAATCAATTTAGCTGTTAAGTCTAATTGCAATAATAATACTCTTTGACAAAAATTTGTGTCAACTATTTTGCCCCTACTTCCCTATAATCAATTTCTAGAATTTTTTTAAACAAAAGTAAAGGTTTTCTCTTCGAACTTTTCGAATGATAGTTTTAATGCCGTTCTTTGACTTATTATATTTATCTACAAGTAAGATTTTTTTATAGTTCGAAGAAGACAATAATCCGATCTCATCCATCAACGCCAAGCTTTTTTATCGTATTGATTTATCCTGTGAAAAAAAGCTATGAGATTGCAGCAGGACTATCTATATTTGCATCGACGCTTTGTGTCGCCTTTTAAAACTCGATTTCTGTCAATCAATCTTGTTTCTTCACGTAATCGCGAATACGACAATTGCGAGACAAAAAATGTACTCTTTACTCTCTTATATCCATAACTTTCTTTGTTAAAAATAAATCATACATTGCTTGAAAAATTAAAAACGCCTAAATCGATGTCTAATAAATTGTTCTGAATTGTAAAATTATATCCGCTTGATAAAATTATATTGATAATATAATTTTTAAAAATATACATCTTCCGATTTATTGGTACAATTTTTTCGAAGTAGTTTATATAATATATAATCCAGATACTTACATAATAAATTAATAAATCCAATAAATAAAGTCAATATTCGTACTGTAATAAATTAAACAATCCTGCAAGATAATTTTAAGAAATAAAAAATAGAATTGATACGCTATCCTCTCCAAATATATACATACCGTTAAAGTAATACTTGTGCATCGCTTTTGACACATTCAGGAATAATGTGGGAACGAAAGGATTGAGATCTCAGAACGAGAACACCGTTGGTAGAACGACATTCGGAATCTCGGGCGAGACACCGTGAAAAATAGTGCAAATATTCGCGTTATAATCCGTGAAATATCGCGACCGTTTAAATCGAGGCACGCGTGGCGGTTGTTTGCGTCTGGATTATGTATTCATGAGATTATATGAGCCCTTCCAGTCGGGGTGTCCACGCCGACTGGCAACCCTTCATCGAGATATCCGGCGCCGCGATATCGCGAGGTTTGATCCTTACTGCGAAAATTGATTTACAAAAAGTATTAAGTTACGAGATTTTTTTATAATATTATATATGGCAAAAAATGTAAAACATTAAAACACGCGTATAAAAACTTAAATTATAGTAATATGAAATTTTTAAGATATTTTAAAAGTTAAGTTTGGACAAATTACGTCGACAAATATAATAATCTAATGAGATAAATGACTAAAAATGAGCTAACAAAGGATATTAAAAACTTATTAATTGTATTTAATATGTTAAGCGAAACTAATTTTGACTTTATAAAGTCTTCTTCAATCGCCTATGATTTATATATAATTAAATTAAACAATATTGCTACATGAACTTCAAAATAGAATATAATAAATTTAAAATTATAAAGATGATTATAAATCTTATTGATATAACGCATATTTATAAGGTCAGTTGAAAAGCTAAATAATAATGATTGTTATTGAAAATACAATAATTAAATATAGTAACAACAAGGCTCTTGATTGATGGGTAACAATTTATTATTTCATATTGAAACGTTTACTAGTCTAATTCTATGAAATAATAAATTGTTGCACACCAAGAACCTGTGTTGGCTCGAAAAAACGCATTCATCAGTTTATATATAAAAAATACAATATAATAATCTAATAAAACAAATAGCTAAAGATGAGTTAAATAAATGTACTTTAGTAAATACATATAATACATACTTTTAAAATACAATTTTAATTTTTAATATACTCAGCTTCTTTCACAGAATTGTGACGATGCTCATATATATATATATATATATATATATACTGACTGTATAACGCTGGATTAATAGAGTGCTTTCGCGATCTTCCCTCGATCTTACCAAAATTATTATCAATCCTGTGAGAAATTGCATAAGAGGCATCCCCGGGCGGGTGCATACACACGCAACTCGCGTCAGGTGCATCAGCCGGTGTCCTGGTGTCCTCCCACGCCGAGCGGTGCCGATTGTTGTGACGGTGATGAGTTTAAGTCCTCTTCTTGTCGCCACC
The DNA here is from genome assembly GCF_000204515.1 of Acromyrmex echinatior. Next base: position 1,679,786 of record NW_011626826.1, on the reverse strand, counting down.
TCGAGCGTCGAAAATGCTGTTTTCTCACAATGCTCCAGCAACAATGTCCCTTTACGGAGAGGAGGTGGAGAAAAAGGAGGCTGGACCGACGTAAGCGGATTATCCTGGCCCGGCAGAAAGCGATACCGATACATGGCAGATCCACATACATGGACAGAGGGACGAAGAGTGCAGCTTCCGCGTCCAAGCATTGTCGGTCCTCTCCTGTTGAAAGCGGCCTTCTGCCGGCCTTTGATTCCTTTTCTTTCGACGAGAAAACGCGACGGGTCTTCCACCCCTCATAGTCAGCCTACGCTCTTCGCGTTCCCGGTGCATCGCGCGTAATGGCTATCTTGTCGAGATCTTCTTCCCCCGGTAAATGTGGATGTATATGTATTTCATATTGGATATAAATAATTTCACACTTTCCCACAGGCGTCGGACGAGTCAATGGAAATTTTGCGAACCTCTTCGACGGCGATTATCTTGATTCATTACTGCTGTTATATTAATTTAAGTAGAATACAGAAATTATAATAATATCATAAGGACATTACTATGATCTTACTACCTTTGTCACTTATAAGTTTATTTTTTAAATATCAAATGACGTCATGATGACGTTCTACACTGGAAAAAAGATGGTAAAATATAGCATAGCATTTTTAATTGACTGTAGCAGCTAATTTTTGGTAGCAACAGCCAATTTTTGGTCCGCAATGTCAGTATAGACTTTCGATAGGCTGCCATATTTTACTATCTAATTTACTGCAGCAGCCAATCTTTTTTTTCAGTGCATGGTATCATTATGATTTAATTACATTCTGTGTTTTATCCAGGGAATAAATGATTGTAGTTTAATATTTAACAATGTCCTGGATATTTATTAATAATGTTCTGGATAAGAAATTAAAATAAACCATTTGCAATAGATGTATCTAATGCCCGTTTCTACGTAGTTTAATTTTAATTTTGATTCAACTAACTCTTCAAAATTATCAAATTGCTTGTCAATTTAATATGTGATGTTATTATTCTGGTTCTATTTGTGATTACTGTGTTTCATAACTGAAAGATTTCGGCGTGCGGTTTGCAGAACTAGATATATATATATTTTTTTCACATCAAAATATTTATAATAATAAATAAATACTAAAATCCGAAAATAGGATTTCGCTTTGAAATATAATTTCTTTTAATTAGATTTATTCTCATCGATCTAATCTTGAATTATAATTGTTGATATTCTCAAGGAACACACCAAACTAAGAGAAAATAAAAATGAAACTTCATTTTGGCCAGTCATAACAGTCAAAATTATGATATTTTTGTTTGTTGATTTACCTGTTTACTGATGTTAAAGATCAAAATAAAATTACTTTTGATTTTTTAAATTGATTTTTGTATATTTTCTTGAGTTAAAGATTTCATTTTGATGTCTAAATTGTGACAAATAACATCGGATTGCTATACTTAGGAAAATTGTAAAATTAAAGTTGACCACGCTGCATTCTACTTAATAAATGTGAAAATAGAAAACATGACTTGGATGTTCCTTAAGTAGCGAATTTAAACATTTTCATAAAACTTCGTGTCAAATTACGTATTTCTTTTATTAAATCTTGGCTTTCTCGTGTAGTAAATACCTTACGGTTCAATGTACCGTATAATTACTTCGTTCGTTTATCTCGTTGCAATTCCTTCACAATTTACAATACAATTCTCAGCTTTTTCGACAGATTTCACGGACTCTGTTCCCAAAAGGAAACTTCCATCTCGAAATTTCGGCGAACGTGATCTTACAGACGGACGAAAATATCCCTCGCCAGGATCAAGCACGCGATGCGCTCGATGCACGCGATCCGCGTTTACGACGAAGATCGGCGACGTTTGTCATGTAAATAATATCTGCAGCGAGACACCAGGAGTGAAAAGGGACCCCGAAAAGAGAAGATTGGGGAGAGGGAGAATCGAGGGGACTGTATAGTGTATACCAGTGCACCAAAGTAAAAAGGCAGGAACGGGCGTAAATAGGGAACGCGAGGGACAAAGAATCTCGCGTAACAAGAAGAAAGGGAGGAAGAAAGGGGAGGAGGGAGCACGAAGGGTGGCACCATTGTGCCCTTCTTGTCTCTTCGTCTGCAATCTGGACATACGCACGCACGCACGCACGCACGCACGTAGGCACTCACACACAAATCGCGCTGCAAAAATCATTGGCTCGTAAACATAATCCGTCCAAGGGGTGAGTCGACTCACCCCCTGCAATCGGATTGGCTAATTACGAGGATACGAAGTAGGGGATGACGTCACTGGGCGTGCACGCGGTGCGATTGGTCGGCGTGGCCAAAGGGTGGCCAGCCACCCCATCGCCTCTATTTTTGTGACACTCAGCGCCTCCGTCTCTTTTCGGCACGACGAGAAGGGGTGGCCGGAGGGTGGAAAGGTTCCGCGGGGAGCTGCGAAAGGGCGGGACTACCCGCCTAGGGCACGGTTAATCGATAGGGTTCCCTTCAGAAGTGAGAGGGATGGCTCTCCGTCGCGAGAAGATTCAATCCTGGAGAGACTGCGAATATTTTTATTTTTAAAAACGAACAAAGGTAGCAGGCGTATATATTATTTTTATTTATGTAAAATATTTTAAGTTTTGTTGATGGGAGATTTTTTCTTTTTCTCTATTCCTTAATTATAAATAATTATGAAATTATGTAATAATATTAAGCGAGAATCTGAGCAAAATGATTGTTTCATTATACGAAAGAATAGTTTTACTGAAGTATCTAACAATTTAATAAGATATTAATCTAAAAATAATTGTTAAACTATCAAAATGATTAGATAAGACGCTTAAACTAGTTGCTAGAATATCAAAAACTTTTCATACTTAGAGAAAGACATAGTGGTGTCAACTAATAATTATAAAAGTGACAACTGTACAAGTTTTATATGTAGAATTAATGTACATAGTTAACTAAACTATTTTGTAGTTATTACAACTATAAATGGTTTATTCAGTTATGTATATTAGAGTTTATTCAATTATATTAATTCTATATAAAACTTGTATAGTTATCACCTTTATAATTACTATTACTTTGTTTCTTCTGAATATGTTTATTCTTTAAATTCTTTGGAATGACATCTCACTCTAAAGAGTGAAATACAGTTTTAAAAAAGACTCAATTTTAATCTTTAAGAATGTGAGATTTTACTTTTTAGAGTGAAATTCGCTCTAAACATTTTAGAAAATATCATACCCGAATTTCCTAGAAAATTATTTAATGATCCAAGAAAATTATTTTTAGATCTGTATCTACCTGAATTTTTATTTCAGCAAAATTGTTTTTTTGTGTGTAGAGTAAAATAAATTTTTTTTACATTCAAATATCAATCAGCTAAGAGGATCAATATTAACTAGTTTTAATTTGAAGACTCTGATCCGTGTCTCACTCATGGTGTAAGAATATAATGTGTTTCACTCTTGAGATGCGAGTTGATGACCAACCAAAAAATGAGCTTAAAATATTAATAAATCAATATAGAGTCGCTATTAGAAATTTATCGCTACTCAGAAATTTGTATATTAAATTAAATATTCAACAAAATTATATATTCAACCGCCATTATGCGCAATGAAACATCCAACTAAAAAAAATGTTTTTTTTTACTCAATGTTATAAATGAGAATCGTTATTTCTAAGCTTCGTTTTTTACTGTTTCCCATTGAGATGAATCATTTGGTTTAATATTTTTGATAGTTTTCCTTACTTTAGAATGATAATTTAATATAATGTATGGTGCACTTCTGCAAGATTGCTAACTTGCTTTCAATGGAAGATTGTTGATTTTGTATTCGCTGAAGATGACTCCAAAAGGAGCAGAAACGTTCGAAATAAATTAAAAATAACCGGCAACACCTGAGGATTATCTGCTTCTCCTATCTCTCTGCTCTTACAACAGCGTATGACTCTCATTAACCCTATCTGAACTCTTATTTATATTTTCTTATTTAAAGAAAATGTCTTTAAAATAGACAAACCAGAAGATTCTGAATAATATCAATTACAATTCCGGTTATCTTAACTATAATTCTAATTTATTTAACCAAAAAATTCGAATTCGTTCATTTTCATCCAGAATTCACATTAATCCAATCAGACCTTTTTCTCACTGTTGTATTCTTATTACATGGCTCTATCGTCTGGAGCAAAAGACTGCACAAGGATACGCGCGGAAGCTGGACTGCAACGAAAGTTGTCAGGATAATTCAAGGAGGTCACGCACGCGCCAGATGGGCCGCGTGTTCTCTTCGTGCACGCGTGCACTTCTCCAGGATATTTGCAGCTGGCGAGCGCGCGCGTACAAGCGAAAACGACTAGCACGTGCTCCTTGAAACGAACTGCCCGACTCCTGTCAAACTCCTGTTTCATCGGGACGTTGGGCAGTTCGCCCTTAAAAAGGTCAGGAATGGCAGCAAAAACTTTCTTCGTTGATGGGATAATTTAAACAGCTTAATTACGAGTTCAAGAATATCTAAATTTAATTGTAACATATAAGGACTGTCTTTCTGCACTTTAGTTCATATATTCTTACCAGGGTTGGGTAATTATAGTTGAAATGTTAAAAGTTTAGAAAAAAGTTAAAAGGTTAGTAAGTTTTAATTTAACTTAATTTTAAATGTTAATGTAATTAGTTAATTTTAAATGCATTAATTTTTAACTTAATTTAGTTACTTTTAAAGTTTAATTTATTAATTTTTTTTCGAAATCGAAAATTTTTCTATCTTTCTTAATGCTAATATTTTTTTCTGTAAAGTCTTAAACATTATAGAATTAATTTAGAAAAAGTTTAATGATTTTATGATGAAAGACTCTATAATAAGAATCACACCATACGGTAGCTAGTTTTTATTTACTCGCTAGATTTTATCAATTTCCGTTTATATTTGAATCATACTAATTTTAGATATCAAACGTTATATTTCAGTAACATAAATATGAAATGAGCTTTAGAAGAATTGTTGTAGAACAGAGTTGCACATCCACCCATTTTCTAAATTTTTATGTATACTTTTTATAACAAATATTTAGTCGATGTAGTTGTAAACATGAACAGTCGTTTCAGAAGTTAAAGAAAGTTAGATAAAGGTTAAAGAAAGAGAAATAATGCAAACATATACCCTTCTCTTTCGCAAGTTTTTTGATAAAAACATTTTATGGTGTGATTCTTATTATATATAAGTAATTTACATGTGGATATAAAATTAAATTTGCCTAATAATCTATATTTGTAAAGATTATTTAAAGTAATCTCATTTTAAGAAAAATTAGGACATTGTGATCTCAAAAATAAGTTTTTTCAAAAGTAATTTTTTTTAAACTTAAGTCAATTTAATTTTAACTTAACTTTTATTAAGCTAATTCTTTATTCCTTCAACTTTCAACTTAATTTTATTAATTTTATAATAGCCATTAACTTAATTTAGTTTAAAAAACTTTTAATATTAACATACCCAACTCTGATTCTTACTATGTAATTTTTAATATTTATCAACAGTTTAAAAACTGTTGCTGAACTCAAGAAAATTCTATGCAGTCAAAATGTATTTATGTACACTCGTTATTTTTACTCGTTTCTTGGCTTCATCAACTTGCATGCTTTTTAATGTCTTTTTAAGATTCTCAATGTTTACAAGAGTTAGATTTAAAATTAATGATTCGAATTTTTATAAAAGAATAAATCCAGAATTTACTCCAAAAAAACGATACACACCACAGATTCTTGCAGCAGCATTGCTGGAACGTTTTTGCAATGTTACTGCATTATTGCTAAAACGTTGAAATATTGTTACTGGAATTAATTTGTGCTGTACAGAATTATATCGTTTTTTTGGAGTACTAGGATAAATAAATTACCTACCTCTTGATAGATAAATAAAATATTTTCTTTGTCGCACTTTTCTTTTGGCTTTCAAAATTCAATACAATGATTGAGATGTAAGACCCGCGCCAGAACTAACGTTACGAAAATACGGTACGTTACCTGGGAAAAAGGAGAGCTAAGGATCAGCTAATTCATGACGGTGTAACCGGCTCAGTCGAGTCCGTACTGTTACATCTAGACGAGCGTGGAAACGTTATACAAGGATCCGACGACGCGCGTGGTCGACGAGCAAGTCGACTGCTGGATATCAGGTTACGATATCGATATCGAATTATACGCCGTCTTGAATCGATACCGATGGAAAAAAGCAAGAAAAGAAGAAAAAATAGAAAAACCGGCTCCCTGACACGATGACTTCCTAGGTCCAATATCTATTAAATAGACGTGTTACAAGCTCTGATTAGATTAATTACTGATCAGATTACGAGTTCTTTTTAAGACGCAGTTACATTTTATGACTACGTATTAAGCTATCTTCTCAGAAAGATTTCTGATAACGAGATAAAAAATATTCTTAACTTAATCTTATCGCAAACTTATGTAGTTTGAAAATAAAACAGTAGTAAGATTAGATTAATTACTTTTATTCTCCTTCCTTGAATTAAATAAAATTGACTTATTATTTTGAGACAGGAGTAAAACACATATAAATTTAAATTTATAATTATCTTACTTTTAGAATAAATCTTTATTCTCTCTCTCTCTCTCTCTCTCTCTCTCTCTCTCTCTCTCTCTCAATGTTATAGTTCACAATATTGACGTCGTAACGTTTGACATGAAACTAATGTCTAAAATTATATTTTATTCTAGATTTAAGAATGTTCTATTTAAAAATAAAACATTCCTTTATTAATAATAAATATAATTGTCTCTATATATTATGATAAATCAAAGATGTATCATTAAATCCGGAAATCTTTTCTATGATGTATTGCTAAAGCTTTCTTAGTACGTTGAATCTGAATTACATGATTTTTTCCTATCTTGAGCTATTAATTATCATAAGAGGATCCAGTCTACTTTAAACAATAATTATCATAATTTCATCTTTAAATTAAGATTGACTCTGGTCAAGTAATTTCAAAGAATTCTCCTTTTTCAGAGAATCCATAATTATAAAAATGAAACGAAAACGAGGCTAGTCGTTGAAAAATACGTGTGGGATTTTGGTTTCTTTCTTCCTCCTCGTCTGCCGGAAAAATTCCGCGCGTCACGCCGATCGTGCGAAATCGAGCGTGCTAAGAACGCGAATTTCGCGACGGCAGGAAACACTGGCAAAAAAAAGACAGGAGAAAAAAGGCCCAGAAACTGCGCCATGGACGGTCTCGATTACACGGTTACTTTGGCTTCGTCAATGGAGAACGCTCTTTCTCGCTGCAAGACGTTCTCTTCGCCTCCTTTCCTCCCGCGGTTCTTCTCTCTCACTCGCGTCGATCCGCGACGGCGAACGAAACCGCACAAAGGGAACATCGCCGATCGCGCCTCAACGGCTTCCTCGCCTCCCCAGGTCTCCCCAAGTCTCCCCAGGTCTCCCGGTTTTCTCACTCCAGCCTCCTTCTTTTTTATTCATCCTCCTCCGTGTTCCTCTCATCATCCCTCCAGTCTTTCGACGCACAAATTTACTCAGCCGTTACGTCCAGATCGACTCGGGACGAGTCCGTGTTCAAAAGTGCCTCGTTATTTAATTTTATTATTTCCGTAGCCTTGATATTTCAAGATCTTATTTACATCTTGCAGCTAGATTGATCTGTCATTTCAATGTATAATCGAACATTTATATACATTTTTGTGAGTAATCTTACTTTTCACGCTAATTAATTATTTATACTCTTTCTTCCTTTCATTATTTATACATTTTTTAAATATTGATTAATTCTACTTTCAAAAATTAATATGACAATTTTCTCTTCTAAATCACTTTGTTTCAATTCAAAATGTAAGAATGATATATCTTTGGGTAATATTTCTTTCTTTATATCTTGCTTTTCTTGTCTTCGTTATTCAAGGTTGTTACAAATTCCTCATTTTATAATTTTATAACTTTTTCCTGATTTACAAACAAAATTTCGTAATTTTCCTTGATTTTCAATAATATTTTGAAATTTTTGTATATTATCATCCTTTGAAAATCATTAAATATTTTATAGAAAGATCAATTTAACATAGAAAGTAATGTAAATTACTATGAACGTTGCTGATACTGTTTGTATTTTTCAAAAACTGCACAGATGTTATGTAAACATATTAAATTTCTTTAAAGCCAAGAATTTTAATTTTAAAAAATTTGCAAAATTCCTTGACTTTCCTTGATCATTTTTAATTTCCTTAACAATTCCTTGATTTCCCTGATTTTCAATTTTGTGACAATCCTGTTATTAAATATTATTAAATACAGATATTGATCTTTTAATATAAAATTATGTTTGCAATATTTTTTTTATATTAATCCTATATTAGAGAAAAAGATTCTGATTGCATTAATTAGAATTCTGATTGAACAAATCAGAATTTTCTGATTGAATCTATTTATTATAATTCTAATTAAGCTAACCAGAATTTAATAATATTTATAATTAATATAATCAGATTCTTTTGATTTATTCATTTTCGAGAAATTTTTCTCAGTGCACGATTTTCGCAGCGTTTAAGCGAGCGCCTCGCCATCGGACACGTTTACAAGAAGTCACTCGAAAAGTCGCGAGGTCGACGCGTCAAAATAAACATCTGGGTCCTCGATTACTCTCGAAGAGCTCTCCAGGACCTTTCAAGGATCTCCTCTACGGCAGAGGTCTACGAGGGTCAGCTTGTACAAACACGATCGGAACCAAAAGCGACGCAAGAGCGGGATTTCTATTTCCGGCTGCGGCACACGCTTGAGAAGACGCACGGATGATCGATCGACCGATTCATCGATCCTCCGGGGATCCTTCAGACTACCTAGGGGAACGCTGTAAGCCGAGCAAATCCAAGTCATTATCCAAGTCAAAGGAAAACAAAGCTTTAAAGCGTTCGAAGATGAATCGGGCTATAAATCCAAGTGCATAAAAAGTGTCTTCAATTTATGTGTGTATATGATTAATTTTCCGTGTAAAAATAACAAAATATACTATACAGAAATATGAATTTACCTATACATTAAAATTTGTAGTATAGTAATGTCATTTTTACACGGAAAACTAAATGACACATACATATATATACTCAAGTCACTTTTTACACACTTGAGTTTGCAAAATAAGAGCCAGTTGCAAATTCGAGTGTATAAAAATCCGAATAGTAAAGAACTTGCAGCAATATTGCTGCAATATTGCAACAAATTCTGTGCTGCTGGGAAAGTGACTTCAATATGTACATGTGTGATTAGTTTCCTAGTTATAAAGATCACAAACTACACTGTATACAAGTATAGATTTATACATTTCAATGTGTAGTATAACGTCATTTTTACACGAAAAAACTAAATAACATACATACATTAAATATTACTTTTTTTTACACACTTGGATTTGCAGTGCATTGTGGACTTTCACAAAGCTGACGAATCAGATCCAGATTCGTGATCGAGAATGACAGTTCAAGCGACACGTGCTACTAAGGATGATAATAGCGCGATTAGGGTGCTAGGGGCGCGCGTTAATTTCCTATTTTAATCACTGTCGGCTTTGTCGTCTGCCATTGTCTTTGCCATACTTTTGTACCACGGAACAGGCATGGCTCCTTTCACATCATCTGTAATCAGCCCCCTTACGCGTCCTTCAATTACCGCATTAAAACGTCCAAATGGCAACGCGTTTCATCACCCTTTTCTCATTAGTAGAGGATAAAAATGTAACCTGACGTAGAACGAGAAAATGCATTATACTCCGCGCGTGTCGTGTACAATAAATAAATTTAAATAACTTAATGTCACGAAATGTGTGTAAACCTTTATAGTAAATATTACATAAGTATCATTCAATTTTGACAATTAAGACAATCTTAATTAATCTTTAAAAGAAGTATAAATTAAAATATAAAAATTTTCAAATATAAAATAACAATAAAAAATTAGAGATAATTTTTTACACTCTAAAAAATAGCGGTATGTATATAATTCTCACTGTTAATGTATAGTTAACACTATTTAATGTTAACACTAATATAATATAGATTATGGGTTTTAAATCCACATCATGATGATACTATATTGATGTTAATATTAACATCAATATAGTAAAGAATTATATAGATACTGCATAAGCATTAAATTCACACTAATATTTTTTAAAGTGTAGGTAATTATATTTTGACTCTTAAACCCAGTTTTTCATTATCTGGTTAACTTATGGTTTAACTTGATATTTTATCCAATGAATTTCATCTACGATCATAGATGAAGCCCATTAGGTGAAATATCAAGTTAAACCACAAGTTAACCAGATAATAAAAAATTGGACCTTATAATTTCATCTCTAGCTTTTGATTGTTAAAATTAAATCCACAGATTAAAGCTAAACCTAGATCTTTCCAGAGTCAAATCTAATAGACGAATCGAATTCTTTTTACTTATTTAAATTAAATCTAAAGTAAATTCTTTTATTTAAGCAAAATGTAAGAAGTATTATAAACTAAATTAAATCAGATTAAAACAAAAATTTTGTAATCGTTCTAAGATTGATCTCCATAATTTTAGGATTAATTCTCTCTTCTCCCTAAAGGGGTAGCTCAAACTGTTGCGCTGGACCCTTCGTTTGACAGTGCAAGGGTAAAAGGAAGCTCGCATAACGGGAAGAATCCATGTGGGCGGTTGTACACCGGGTGTGCTTTACGAGTTCAACCGTCTCCCTTCCTCCCTTCCGTCCTGGGCGATATACAAAACGTTAATATCCTACGACGAGGAGTTAATGGACAGACGCGCGTTGCCTCGTACAGTCGAGAAGATAGTCGATGGTAATATACAGTTCGACGTATAACGAGGTTACAAGCTGCAACCCCCGCTGCAACCCCTTTCGGCTCTTAGAAAGCGCTAGCGCGAAACGTGACGAGTACAAATTGCGAACGCATCCCTTTTGCTCAGACTCCCTCGCTCTCGTCGGTGCCTTCCTCCCTTTTTCTAGACTCGTGATGGATGGTCTCACCAGGTGATGCACCCCCTCGCGTTAGGTGCCATCCCTCGTCCGTTTAGGAACGCTTTCTCCGAATGCTAGGATTTTTTATACTATTTTTAATTTCATACTTAAATTTTATATTTATAAATA
>NW_011626826.1:1579988-1668527 GCF_000204515.1 Acromyrmex echinatior | reverse complement strand
TATATAAAATATTATATCTATAAAATTTGAAATAATATTAACTCTGTTGAAATTTACTATACGATCATAGCACTTGGATCAATTTCATCAAAAAGCTTTGAAAAATAAAAAAATTTTACAGAAAAAAGATTTTACATTAACAGATGAAATTATTAAATATCAGAGGAAAGTTTTTAAATAAATATTAGTAAAAAATTAATTAATTAATTTAAGTTTATATGTTTGAAATTTTTCTTCTTGAGTCAAATAAATCTGAATAAAATAATAGAGTTAAGATATAGGCTGAAAAAGAGAGAATTAAGATATAGTTGAAACTGTCAGAGGTAAAACTTATTTCGCAAAATATGATGAGCGGATAATCATTACAATCACGAGTTCTTTTTTATAGTGAATAAAGTATCAGTATGTAATTATTTTACGATATTCGTCAAATAAGTCAGGTTACTTTTGATTTCACGGCGCTTATGGGGTTTATTGCCGAAAAGCATATTTCGATGCCCCATTTATATCAAATACCGTTCCGTTTTCTTTTGTACGAAGTCGAAGGGTGAAAGTCTAGCTATATAAATTCGACGGAAAAACGACGAGCGGGTTTTTGTGCGCGAGATGACTCGTGCCGGCGGTTTATAATCGTCTCGCATTCGTCTCGCTTGCATGGGCGGATTCATGAAAAAGATCGGTGTCATCGTTCGCACCTCCGTGTGATTTTTCACCGATGAAAGTAGCGATTCATCCGTTTGTGATTAACAGTAAAATTGTAAAATGCTCTTGTTGCGGGAAAAAAATATCCAGTAACGTTTCTCAAATATTTTCTGCGTCATTATGTATAGCGTTCGCGTTGCGCAATGTTTCTCAAAAGCCTTTACGTTCGTAAATCAAATTTCATACTCGGTCAAAATAAATTCCCAATTAATGATGATATCGCGGTTGAATTATACTGACATAAATAAAAACATATTTTTTTACAAATAACTGTAAATATTACAATTAATTGCAGAATTATCCAACGTATTTGACTAACCGTATAGAAAATAAACTTGAATACAGCTAATAATTATAGTCAATTAGATTCTGATTAGCCATACAATTATTCGTTACATTTCGATTTATTACTGTTTGAATTCTTTTAGTTTGTAAAACTATTTGACAATTGCATTTCAAAAATTTGCAACGGATTTGCAACGCTTTAAAATTTTATTTTCTTCATGACCTTAAATGTTTCATGACCTTAAAATTTTATTTTCTTTATGTTTCATGACCTTGTAATCATAAGAAACATAATAGATGTCAGTACCTTAATACCTGTTTCTACCAATGTAATTCAATTTTAATCTTCGTTTAACTAACTTTTCATCTTTTTCTAGTTCTAAGAATTACTAAAGAATGTACAAAAGCATTACAGAAGGAAAAGTAAATTGAACCAAGATTAAAGTTAATTTGTATTGATAGAAACGAGCATTAATCGGGTTTAATAATATCCGTATAATTATAAAATTGATCGATCACAATCCATTCTTTAGAAAAGTAACTATAGTTGGATAGTTTCGTAATTACGAATTAAACCCGATCAAAGGTGCTGTACACTTTTAGGGTCATATTCATAGTCCGCTCTTATTTTAAAACTGTCTTAAGTAATGTCTTACGATACTAGTACGGCCCTTTGATTGATTCGAAACTTCTTAAGACAGTCTTGAATATCTGACTATGAATGTCGGTCTTAAGCCTGTATTCATGTATTGTATAGTAGCTCCAAATTCAAGGTAAAAGTTTTGAAAGTAGAAAGATATTTCGAGTTACACACAACAGGAGACATTTATTTTATATATACTATTAGGTGTTGGAATTAATTCGTAGCGTTTTTTAATGAAAGAATGTTATTTATTTCACATGAGCATTAAAAAATACATTAATGAAAGTACTTCCCATCACTTGTAAAACGCTACGAATTAATTCCAACACCTAATAGATGTTTTTCTCGGAATATTAGCACGAAATAAGAGGTACAAAAAAAAATGAATGTATACAAGGTAAACTTGCAGTACTTTTCTCTTGGAAGTATTTCAACAATTTTCGTAATTATCTTCAGCATTTTAAACGAAGGATAATCGACGATAAGAGCTATTCAACTGACAAAGTGAAATATAACTTTCGGCACAATCTAATAATCAAGTTTCGACACAATCAAACGGATCAAGCATAGGTGAAAAATAGGATTCCTACAATTAAAAACTTTTGATAGTTCATGTTTGAGGGTACTTTAAAAGTTCCTCGTCATTTATGTAGAGTTTATATTTCAACATATAAATTATATCTGTAATGCCAATTTTTGACGATATAAGATCAAGAATGAGTTACAAAATCATAAGAAATACAAAGGAAATAAAATTTTGAGGAACATTGCGAATACATTAGTCTTCATTCTTTTCTTTGGTTTACAAATGGTTGTACATTAACTATCATGATGTAACAATGGTAATATTAAAAGTTTGTAGATATTTTCAGGGCTGAGCAATATTTAAAATTCTATTTAAATATGTATTTCAAATGGAAATGGCATTTTGTATTTTCCATTTTAAATGGTATTTGAAAAATCATTTTCATTTTACATTTGAAATGGAATTACGTCTATCATTTAATCATTTATAAAATAGATAAATGTTTTCTTATGTTTTTACAAATTTTCCCTAGAATCATTGAGATATAAGAAGAACCAAGTCCCATGATTAGTCAAAGATTTTTATGAATATTCAAATAAACTGCAAATTAAACTGTAAAGAGAAAATTAATTCCAGATAGTCCATAAATATCGAATCTTAATAAAAACATGAATTTCAATTTCATGTAAAATACTATATAAATTTTTAAAAATGTATTATATATTACTCTTAACATCTAATTTTGACCGTAACCGACATTTCTCGCTTAATTTGATTTATTCAAGTAAATTATTCCATTTCCAAATCATATATGATATTAAAAAATTTTAAATATCCTTGTCAGAAATACTTTATTTATAATACTGTAATCAGGGTTTCGAATTCGATTGAAAATGGAGTTCAAACATAAAATACTTTTAAAAAATGTATACCACCTTGACAGAAAGTTTTTACGAAAAACTATATAGATTGAAACAAGATCTTAGAAATTCTTAATTTTTCGTAGATATTCATAGTAGGACGTAGAATAGTGTTGTTTGTTTAAAAAACCAAGAAATCCTCTGCCTCGAAAAAAACATCACTCTATGTCTCATTATGAATATCTACGAAAAACTATAAACTTCTGAGACAAACGAACTTCACTCAATGTCCCACTACAAATATCTACGAAAAATTAAGGATTTATAAGATCATGTCTCAATCTATATAGTTTTTCTGTACTTTTTCGCAAAAATTTGTTTTTTGCTTGGGCAGGAAAAACCATTTTGCATTCAAAAACTATTTCATTCAAAAAAATCTACTTTGCATTTTGCATTTTAAATACACTTTTTACAAGTATTTTACAATTAAGAATTCGAAAGGCATTTTATCGAGCCTTAGACCTTTTACAATTTCTGAACTTGACTTCTCTTCGGGATTCGTTAATTTCAGGGCGCCTTCCCGTCACGTTTATGGACCGAAACGGTAGCTCGGTCCATCAGCGGGTGGTCCCCGAAACACGAGGGCCCACAGAAGGGTTGTTCTAGTGACAGAAAGGTCTTCGTTGCCTCTCTCTCTCTTTCTCTCTCTCTCTCTGTCTCTGTCTCTCGTTCTGTCCCGCTACTTCTCGTTGAATCAACGATGTCTCGCAGCGTGACGTCAAAATAACCAAATGTCAACAGTGTCAGGGCGCGTCAACAGGGCGCTTGATCGAATTATATATATATAAGAAGGGGGGAAGGCGACACGGAAGGGTGGTGGCGCGGAAGGTGGATACAAGGTTGCCCCGTGGCGAGACCCCTTCTGTCAATTAAGTCCTATGGCGTTCAGAAAAATGCGATGCAGCTGCGTCTTTTGCTCGGAGAAGAAAAAAGAAGCGGACTCGACGTAATACCAGGTAAAAGCTGAAACGAGGGGGAAGAAAGGGGATGAAAAATCTGAGTGAGACCGACCACCACCGCCCATCCAGACACGGACGTACCGCCAATTTTCGTTATCGTGGTAATTGCGAGAAGTGGACATCGTCCAGTCTGACGGATCGGTTTTGTTCGCTATGGGAGGTCAGGGTGCGACTTTTCGCACCCTTCTAGCGACATTTTTTTCCAGTTAGATGCTTAATTTAGATCTTACTTTTAAGCTCAAGCAGGAAAGAATCAACAGGAAAGATTCGGTTGTGGCTTTTCTGTATTGAGATTTGCAATATTAAGTTCTAAATCCATTTTCCATCAATATATAGATTAATTTTAATCTCAATTCAACTTACTTTTCTTTTTTTTTCTAGTTCTAAGAATTAGAAAAAAATCAAAAGTAAATTGAACAAAATAAAAATTAATCTGCATCGATAACGGACATAAGAAATATGTATGACGTGTGTGTATTTGTATGTTTATTGTATGATAAAATAAGATTATCAACACGCGATTAATAATCTTATTTTATTATATAATAAATATACGATAAAATTATTAATAGCTATGGGCAAAATTAAAATTATTAAAAATAGTTATTTATGATAAATAAATAAATAATGTTTATTTTAGTACTATTCAAAGAAATATATACTAAGGGCCGTTTCTACCATAGATTAACTTTAATCTCAGTTCAACTTCCTCTTCATCTTTTTTTAGTTCCAAGGATTAGAAAAAGAAGAAGAGTAAATTAAACCAAGATTAAAGTTAATTCATATTGATAGAAACGAGCATAAGAATTAATAATTTTTTTCTTCAATGTATACCTCCGGTATTTTTACTTTACTTTAAGATAAGTAAATTAATAATCGTAAAATAATAAATTAGTAAGTTCGGCAAAAATAGCCAGAATATTTTTACTAGTCTTGTAAGGTAAAAATTACTCAATCTCATTTTTCTCCGTGAAAAACAGCTTACTGATTAACTGAGAAATCATGTACGATCCAGACACCACTGCACTGGCTTGAGTGTCTCTCTGGCCTTTGTTGGCAATTGTCAGACGTTGTCGGCACTCGTCAAAGCGCTTTACTTTACATCCGCGGAGCGCAAGCCCGCCCGGGTTGGTCCAAACAGTCCTCGTCTCCGTCAATAAAATTGTCGTTTTCGTCGATAATAAAAGCCGCGAGAGCGCGTATGGCGTGCTGTTTATTTGGACGACGCCGTCCGGAATCTGCTCGTTAAACCGGCAACGACGGCAGCGGCGGCGGCGAGGATTTATCACAACGCGGAGCCTTGGAACTTTCTTCCGCTTTGCGAGAAAGCCCGGGTCTTTTCCGCGACATCGGCCACGTGTCCCGGGAATTCATGAGACTCAGATCGGAAGTGACGCGATCGCGGGGCTATTCTTCGAGCGTCGAGCCTGGGCTCGAGACCCTTTCGAGAGGATTCTTCTATTTCTGACACGAGCCCAACGAGTCGTGAATCGTTCCTCAGCGACGGTACGAAATAAGAAGATTAAATACTTGTATATTTATAATCTATTAGTTTATAATTATACACTGAGAATAATTTCTGGTTGAGCGAACTAGAAGATTTTGATTTTTGCTTATCTCAATTAGGATTATAATTTAATAGATTCAATTAAAATTCTGATTCGTTTATTTTCAATTAATGCAACCAGATTCTTTTTCCAGTGTATGAATAAAACGAACTGCATTTTCTTTGTGAGATGTTAATATAATATCTATGAATTGCTTGTTTATAATTTGGAAACTGGAAATATCACAAAATAATAAAGACATTAATTGGCCTCTCTTTCTTGACCATTCACGGATCTTCAGATTGATTAGAAACAAGAAAACATATAATGAAAATTCTTGCAAAATATATTAAAATATAAATATTTTTCGATGAAACGATGTATTTGTATTTGATAGAATATATTTGTAAAATATATCGAAAGGAGATTTTTTTATTTTGGAATAGAATAAAATCATATTTATCTCAATTTAGCTGTCATTTCGTTTTTTAGCTGTCATTTTGTTTCATTTTTGTTTATTTCATTTTCTGATTAGATAATAATTTCCAATATATAATTATTTATTGATTACCAAAGGATAGGAACACAAGGAGAGCTTTCAATATATACTTTACAAATCTGTTCTATCGAAATGCAAATGCTGTTTTATTAAAAAATGATCACATTTTAATATAGTTAACAAACATTTTGTTTATGTATTTTTCTCACTTCTAACGTCGCAATCCAAGATAACTGCAACTCAAGAAACATACTAAGTCAAGAGAAAGTCAAAATAATTTTATTTTAACGTCAACATGATTTTTTTATTACAAGATTTGACTATTTATTGACGTTAAGAATCAAAATAAAGTCATTTTGATTTTTGTTGACTTTTGTATGTTCCTTGGGAATAAATAGGAGCTTTAAATTTAAACAACATAAAAATAAATTCATTCTTTCTCTTCATTGGTCCTCCAGTAATAAATATATTTTTTGATATATTTTTATGCAAAATTGAATAAAATTAAAATTAAAAAAGATAAATATCCTTTCACTAATTGTAAAATGCAGAAGGATTAATATAAAAAGGCTTTACTAAACCTCGGTCGTTATTTTGTTCAGATATATATTTGCATCTAAAAATAGATGCAACATTTGCAGTATTATGTAAAAGGGTTCTATCATCTTGACGATCGTAAAATCGAGGCGGAGAACCGCGGCCGGTTTCGGTTCTAATGGAATATGATGTCAAGCCCCGGGTCCCGCAGGCCTTACACGTGCTGGAAATCCTCCGTGTTGTAAATCTCGTTGAGTTATCGTCGTTTAAACGACTGTGAAATTAGCGTTCTTCACTCGTCCGCGGCCCGATGCGCCTCGTAACTGTCTTCTAGGTGCTAAATTTCGCGCGAGTCCGCTCTTTCTTGGGACCGTTTTCGGGCCCTCAAAATTCTCCCAGTGAAGGCGCCCGTTTGGGCCTTCTCTTCTTTTACTTTGTAAGCGATTCGGGATAATGTTGCCCTAAAGCAACGTAAATTTAAGACGGTCGGTAAAATAAAGTAGCATACAAATTTAATTAGTTGCGACTTAAATGATGAGTATTAGTAATGCGCTTTGAAAATATAACAACATTTTTGTCTTTAATCTGTATCGAAATCTTAATCTCTTATTTAGTCTTGAAATAAATTGCGTTTGAAAGTTTATGGGATTTTTAACTATTTTTGTGTATCCTCCCTTGACTTGATACGACGGAAAATTTATAAGGAGGATAATGCGATGTTATGGCGAACATTCCATATTATAATTTGGTAATTTGGAGAATATTCCGCTAAGAATGGCTTGAAGTTGAACGAAAACATACATAAGATTACAAATATTATGTCTGACTATGATGTGCAATTAAAGTTTTATGATAATGATTTATGCATCGATTCCTCACGTCTTTTTGTTCATAAATTAACTTATGGTTTGTTTTCAAAAAAATATAATTCAAAGATAAAAAAGATTTAAAAAATTAGATTTTTTTTAAACCTAATTTTGAACGTTTGTTTAAAGAACGTTTTCCTATCCCGCTTATGTAATATTTTAGTAAAATAAGTGGCTATCTCGATCGTTACATTCCAAATAAATTCTCACAAAGTTATTTCTTTACAAATATACCCTCTTTCATCACGTTCTCTCTTTCATCGTATATAGGTCGGAGCAGAAGTCCCACGCGGAGCGGTACGATCGCATTTTACACACGCGACGGTACAGATCGAACAGAAAGGAGAAACGATGCAGATACAGATGGAGAGAAAGAGAGTGGGCAGTTGACGGGAAGTCGCTTCGTCAATGGCTACCGTATACATATAGGCATAGCGGGGCCCGACAATGAGCCGAGGGCGACGTTGCAACCCCCTGTCGTCGACGACGCTTTCGGAGGTGTAAATGGCACCTCCGAAACGCCGTTAAAGCCGTTAAACCGGACTGCTACCTGCCAGATTCACTTTCGATCTTTGCCACCTTTCTTTTCTCCTCCTCCAATCTCCTGCCTCCGAATTGAAACGTAACGTCATCATTCAATGAACAACGCGCGTCGTTGCACCCACGCGTTGCATCTTAGACGCTCTTTAGGATTCATGTCTCTTTTCCTCTCTTCTTTCAGTCTTCTTTCGTCTCAATTTTTCCCTCGCGTTCATTCTCGCGTCAATGAGCTCCTTTTCTCCATGAATTTTCGCTCTCAATCATCGCACTGGGTTCGATACCTACCCTGGGATCCATGACATTTTCGGAGCAAAACTTCCTTCTTCAGCCCTTTTCGAAAAAAAAAAAAAACGATAAGGAAGGCCATGAGAAACTCTTGGGAAACAAAATTAACTTGCTTTGTTTTAGCAAGTACTTGACACACTGACAAAATTTACTAAATTTTTTATTAAATTATCTAATATCACACATTTACTTACAGTAAATAAATATAATTTACTAAAAAAAAAATATTGAAATCAAATTAATGATTCAAGTAAATATATATTTACGTTTAGTAATATATATATTTAGTTAGTATTATTCAAATAAATATTTATTGAAATTTAGTTAATTTTTTTAATGCAGGATCTCTCTTCCAAAAGATTAAATAAATAATTAAATTCAGATTTGGAGGTTACTAAAGGAATTTGTGTCACGGTAATTATGAGTTTCCATAAATTATGTGCTCGGCACTATTGCATAATAAAATAAGATCGTGTACTTCATTCGTTCATTAAAAATATATTTTTTAATTAATCCTTTCTAAAACAAGAATAATTTATTCCTAAATAATCTTTTTTTCTCAAGTATTCAAAAAATTCAATTTTTTGCAGCTTTCACCACAAAATAAGGTATTTAAAAAAAATATTGCTAATTTTTCGAAAAATTACGACAAAATTAAAATGTATTAAAAAAATTAATTGATGTGAGTGGTTCTCTTTCCAGATGATTTTATGCGGAGACTAAGAAAATTCGATGTTGCCTTATTCTGACAGGAATAGAATAGAATCTTCTCTTTTTCTTTCACACTACGCTCTTTTCATGTGTGCTTATTATGGGACCACTGGCGTAAAATCGCGATTCGACTCGTTTTCGTGTCTGAGACGCGTAACGGAAGCCGGAACCAAATCGTGGGTCCGAGAGAGAGTGCCGGTGGGGCATCCTCTATCAAAATCGGAGGACCCGCAGGTAGCGCGCATTTCTCCGTTTTCGGGACTTCCAAAAATGCGCAAGCGGGATACCCACACATCGAGGAGATCCGCAAACAGAGGAGCCGACAGTCGGACAATGCGTCCGTTCGGTATCCTCTTATATGCGCGAATTACACGGATCAGAGGCGGCGAATACCTATCGATCACTGGCTGCCGCCGCCACGTATCAATATCGATACATCCACGTCACGTTACCTCGGTATGCTCGAGTGCCCGTCCGTCAGACGTGTGGACGTCAATTGATATATCCTTACATCCTCGGCCAAGGGAAGAACCTACAAGTCGTGGAAAACGACATGTTATAGCTCTCCGTGGATCGAGCGGTGACAGATCTGTTTCCTGCTTTCATTTGGAAATTGCGTGACTTCCTTTCCCCGTCGTAAAATATCATTCGACCGTAAAGAATACAAGTGCAAATATATAAATGTCACGCGTTTTGGAAAGAAATGTATTTTTTTATGTAATTGAAATTTGGAGTATTCGTGAAGTGAAAATTAAAAATATGTCCAAATTTTTTTGTGGAATTTCTTTAGAAATAGGAGAAATGTTGGCTGCAACTGTTGGAAATTTTTTTTGTTGAGATAGAACTATTTCTTTAGATTTAAAAATCTAATCCAATCACGAAGAAAATTTCCAACGATTGCAAAATAAACATTCTGTTGAATATGGATGTTTTTATTATGCAATTTCATTTCGCAACTATCAACGTTTCAAAATCGCATATCTTTTCCTAACTATCTTGATTACATAATGCCTACGGTTTGACCAAAAGTTTTAATTGATTGTATTGGAGGAGAAATTATCTATCTATTTCTTATCTTATTGTATTGAAGAGGATTCGAATTAGGAGTCAAGATGTCTGCACAGCTGTGAACTACTTATAATTTATCTTTTGCAAATGTAACTCGTTAATAATTATATTATTCATATTTCTAATAACTGCTGCGACTCTCATCGGCAATTTTCATTATAGTTTATGATTCATTCTTGGAGCCAAGAAAAAATCTATATGTTTACGTTTAATAAAAATCCACACTCTTTTCTTGCAGTGAAATTTCACTCCAAGAGAGTGAAAATACAACCATCCTTGAAAAAGCGAAAATATTTCACTTCTTGAGAATGACAATTTTCACACTTTTTAAAGTAAATTTTCACTTCAAAGGAATGAAATTGTATTTTTTTTTTTATGAGATTTCACTCCTTTGAAGCAAAAATTCATTCTAAAAAGAATGAAAATTGTTACTCTTTTTCAAGAAGTGAAGGGTGGTTGTATTTTCATTTTCTTAGAGATTTTATTACAAGAAATTTTTAGATTGCAAAGGTCAGATTTTTTTTTATATATTTGTTGCCAGAACTATACATATAGTTATTATTATCGAAATTATAACAGTAATAATCAATTATGATAATTACATTACCATAATTATTATTATTAATAATCATAATTAAATAATTATCATTATAAAATACAAAAAAAATCTGTCTCTCAGTGTATAATTTCTTAATACAGCGATTTAAAAGATCCAAATTTCAATTTTTTTTTCCATAATCCCGATCCAACCGTGATACACCCCCGCGGGGCGCAATCTTTTTCAACACACAGAAGAAGTTAATCGGCAATTACGTGCACAGAGATGCGTGGGTACCTTCGTGCCGCGAGCGTCCCGCGAAAGAAACGGACGAATGAACGAACGAATGCCGGCCAGGGCGGGTCCTGTCGGCAAACAGGGATAGCGTTACAAATTCCCTGAAAGGGATCCCAGTATTCGAATTGAATGGCTCGTAACATCAAGGAAGGACGTAGAAAAGGAGAATGGCACCGAATCGGAGCCGGGGACGCGTAGCGTCGTCATGCGCCGAGAGCGGAATCAGTGGATTAAAAACGAGATGAATGCAGCGCAGAGTTCTGCGTTCTCCCTCGATCCCTCCGGTTGCACCCCCGCGTCCTGCTCCTCTTCGAAGGTTCAAACAAGCACGTTGAAAGCCGAGCGATCGAGAGAAAGCTAATCCGCTCCTCGTGCAGCGCGTTTAAAAACAGTTTTTTTTTTGCGCACTTCTCTTTCTCCCGTGTATGTGCATGTGCACCAGATATGACGAGATTTCGATCGACAGAGGGTAGTTTTCGAGATTCTCGGGGAACATGTTTTGTGAAATCAAATCTTGGACTGGTATCAATAATGTTGATACGATACACGTTAGCTGATAGCTTTATGACAGAGATTTCGATATTTGCGAGGAAGTGGATTGAAAATTTATCAGATTCTTTCGGTAATTTAAATCACATTGAAAATTTTCAAAGAAGTTATTCAGTGCTGTGATAAATATATTCTTTCTCTCTCATAAATATATTTATAAAAAAGTGTATTTAATTCTCTTTCAGCAAATTTGATTTACTTCGATCCTAACACATAATAAAAATTAATTTAAAACATATATTAGTAAATAATATGTCATATAATATTTTACGAATTAATTACGATTAATTATATAATTTCTCAGTGCGAATTAAAAGTTTGTTTAATTGTTTTTTTCTAGTCCGCGATACATTTCAGATTTTTTCTAGCATAGAATATTTCAGCAATAATGTACGCTGAGAAAAATATTTAATTGGATTAATTGAAATTTTGAAAATGGAATCATAATCTTCTGGTTAAATCTAGAATGTTAGTTGTGATAACTGAAATTCTGATTGATATAATGAGAATATCTTTTAGTTTATCTATTTTCAATCAGACTGTCGCTATCTGAGATGAAATAAAGATCATGATAATTAATCAAATTAATGCAGCAATAAGTTCAAAACTGGACTTCTTATGGAAATATATCAACTAATTGTAAGGAAGTCTTTATTCCAATGTCTAACTTTGACCGTAATGATTCTTTTAATCATTGTTAGATAATGCAACAATTTATTACTTATTTCTAAACATTTCTATCTTTCTGACTATTCAATGATTCATATTAATTTGTCGTTGTAAACAAGGAATGAATCCCTAAGAAATTAAATGGATGTTTCAAGATGCATCCTTGGGAAATAGTCAGAGATCCAGTTCACCCTTTCGCAAAATTACCCGATAAACGTCAAAATGTCAGTGATCGAAAATAGGATACTTAAGCGGATTCCCGAAGGATTCCCTCCGGTTTTATTTACCCGTCCTGCGACAATGCAAAGGCGCGAAAACGCCGGGAGAAAATCGGCAGATTATACGTATATCTGGGAAAGGCAAACAGAAGGCTGTAGTCAAAACGACTAATAATGGCCTAAGAGCAGCGGGTAGAAAAATATATTTGTGATTTATAAATGATTATAAATATCTTATTGTCATAATATATAATCCAGCAAACATCAACTAACGGTAACATAACTATTAGTTACCACTTCCTATTGAAGTTATATAATATAAATGTTACGTACAACATGTGTTACATTAGTTATAACTAATATTTATATTGTTGTCAGTATTTACTGGACATAATTATATAATATTTCATCAAAATATTTTCGTTTGATACTTTAAAACTTATTTTTCTGTGCTATCAAAACCGTACTAATTATTTCTATATACGAAAAAAATAATTTTGTTAAAATATTTAAAAATTTAGTTAGATACAATTAGATACAGTGTGTGTGTGAAAATAATTTTGTTAGACCATCAAAATAATTATATATATAGGAAACGCAAGTATGATAAGTAATACTGCAAAAAAATTTCATATTCTAACAATCAGATTAAGCATACATAATTATCTTGATAGTCCAACAAAATTATTCTTACAGATTTAGCTAAGTTTTTTCGATATTTCAGTAAAATTGTTCTTTTTGTATACTGTATGTGATTTTTAGTAGCTTTATTTTTCGTTTCTGTTTTTATTAAAGTTCTTATTGTTACATTATTAGATATTTCTTTAAGTGTTTTATTGCGCTCTCCCTCCTACTCGCTAGCTCTCAAAGATATCCCAATAGCATTCTTTGTGTCTCAAGATGCCTCGGAGTCTTGCACGCGCAGGAATAGCGAGAAGATTCGTGTTTTACGGCGCGAGAAATCGGCGATCGCTGCCGCCGTTACGGCTCGCTTTTTCTTTTCTATTCCTTCCCGCCGGAAGGACGCGTCATCCTAGGACGAGCTCTCGAAAAAGAAAGGAGAGAATAAGGGTATCTATTGCACTTCAAGATCGATAAGATCGTCGATCGACACGGAGATGAAACGGCGAACGGCCTTCCTTGCGAGAGCTCTTATTTCGGTATCTTTTGAGGACGCATCTTGATCTATCTCTTTGAACATATCGATACACGAGACCGACGGTGTTCTCGAAATGGACTTAATTTTATCTCTTTTATTATGTTTTTACGTATATCCTACTCTATTTTTCATTTATATCAAATTTTTCATGTTGTTTGTTTTTATTTATGTGCGGAAAGAATGATTTTGCTAAAATATTTAAAAAATTTAGAAGTATTTAAAAAATTAGCTACAGATCTAAAAATAATTTTATTGGATCATCAAAAGAATTACATAGGAACTTTAAACATGATGAGCAATTCTGCAAAAAATTTTTGACGTTCTAGATTCAAGACGTTCCGGTTTGAGATCCTACATTATTATTTTGACGATTCAACAAAATTATTTTTAAATTTGTGATTCAGCTAAATTTTTAGATGTTCCAGTAAAATTGTTCTTTTTGTTCCAACAATTATTAAGTATCAAATTAATTCTAGAAGAAATTATAACTGGCACATTTTAAAAGATTTAATTAGCCTGTTAATTACGATAGATCTAATTATGTTTCTATTTATGTGACAATTATTATTAAGTACTTTATTATTGACACGTACTAAAAGATTTAATTATAGCGTTACTTAACAATCGTTGCTTCATTCACGTTAAGATTTCGTTGAAATAATATAATAATTTCTTATTGATTTTTCCGCATTATGAAAAATGTGCAGAATTTAATGTGCTGCGCATCTGGACGATTGCAAAAAAAGGAGCTGTAAGAAAAAATTACGAGGCGACAGGTTCACAGAGCGATTTTTTTCCCGGCGATTGTACAAGGCGATAAGTGGTAATTGATTTTACGCCGCTTGATTTACGACCTCGGGACCGGCGACACTAAACTCCGTTTTTGGGATAAAAAAGCGTACGAATCTAACCCCATCGTCTCTATCTCCCCGCCTGTATTCACCGACATGTGTTACCCGTTCATTGCGTCGCCCTCGATAAATGCGATGGGGTAGTGCCACGAATTTCCATCTTTATCGGGAAAACTGTAACGGGCCCTTTTCACAGGGCCGTCGCGTTGGTATGGCCACGAATCGTGTTATGTCACTATCTTTATTTTTTATCTTCATTAATCTTTAATGCTTCATTAATATATTATTATACAACACAACCAGTTACTAAACAGTACAAGCAATAAGTAGAGCGTCAGCAAAATTACTGTTTAGCCAGAGACATGAGAAGAGAATAAAGAGAGATTAACATGTAAGTGCAAATAACAAATTAAATAACATAAGAAAACACGACGACGCAAAAATTAAACCGATGACACTTACGTGTGATATAAGTGTGAAATAAGAAATTACTGATCTACATATAACGGCAAAAATACAGCAAGATGTATTACAAACTGAGAGATAATTGATTAAGGCATCTTTCTTCGTTTTATCGAATATTTTTTATAAGCATGAAAAATAAAATTTTTCTATTCTCTAAATTTAAATCAGTAGATAATCACCGATTATCCATTGGCATATTTGGCATTGAGTAGTCAATGAAATTCAATTAAAAAAGAAAGGAAGTTTCAGCAGTACATATTTAATTAAAATAACGATATTTATACGTCACACACAGTTCCAATATTATACACATTAAATTTATACACTAAAGCAAGGTTAATTACGTTAAGGATTCAATATTTCATTGATTTTGAATTTCACTGTGAATTCATTGATTACAGTGGCATAATTAGGACTGATGTCAGTGATTATCCACTGATTTCAGATTTAGAGAGCAAGAAGAGAGGAAACAAATACTTTATATTATTCAGCCCAGCATTGACAAAGCTTTACGATCTAAAATTAAAACAATAAAACAAAATGTTACATCCATTTAGTCATCTGTCTATTATAACGTATCAACGCTGAAGAAGGGCTAACGTGCACTAAACAAAAGAGAAAAAGGCCCTTCCTCCGGTGAAGTCCCGCTGACGTAAGTCACAATCCGTTCACGAGGGCACTGGGATACGGCACGGGGGGCGCGAGCCCGGCAAAGGGCGAGGCGAGTCAACGTCGAATAAATCAAAATAAAAAGGGGGGAGGCAAACGTAAAGAGAGCCCCGCTGGGCGACGGCCCGGAAAAAGAAGAGTGAGTCCGAGGAGGGAGCTCCGGTACACGTTGAAAGAGTTACCTGCCGGAAGACTCGCCTATTAACGGCTGGCTCCGTCTTTCTGCTGGGTACCGCACGCATTCGCTCTGACACGCACACGTGATGAGATTTCGCTTTGATGCGGATGCATCGACCGGTGAAATTTTTATTAATGTGCACGAGCACGTCAGCAGCATCCCCTCTCCCTCACCCCCCTCCTGGTCCCCCTTTCGACCTCTTCAGTACCGTTGGATTTTTAGTACGATAAAGTGCTTCATCCGAGATTCTCTTTATAGAAATAATAGAGAAAATGCTCTGCACGCATTCTGTACTTTTTATGCCCTGGCGAAAATAAAGATTTAAACTCAAATCTTATTTACGCGAAAAATAAAATACCAGTAAAACTACCATTACTTAGGTAGTTAAGTAGGAACTAGTTTGTTTGTCATAAGAATAACTAATTAATGACGTCAAATAGACGACACCTTGCTACCTATGGGTATCTTTTTCATTTATTCTTTTTCATTCATTTTTTTAATTATCTGACTTATTAATTTTATATGTAAGAAACAATAAAGTAATTGTTATGATATAATTTCTCACGAACGAAAGCTTCTTGTTAAATGAAACTGATAAAAAAATCACGCTTTTCTAAAAAGTTATAATTAAAAACACAAGTAAACAGCATTTATGCTTCTCTCTCTCTCTCTCTCTCTCTCTCATACATTTTGTTGTCTCAATTTTCGTCTCTTGGCAGCTTAGTTTACACTTCTGTCACTCTTCCCCTATACTTCAAGCTCAGTTAAGCTACTCTACAATGCGCTCTTTTCTTTCTGTTTGCTTTTTATTCTTCTTCCCCTTTTTTCTCTTCGCAACCATTTTATCGATAATCATGTTTCTTGTGTTTTTCGAATTTTATCAACTTTTTTATCTGGAAAGAAATCAAAAAACAAAGAAACGAGATAAATGAAAGTGAAAAAATTAAAGAAGTAAAAAAAGAGAAAAAAACATTGTAGATTTGGCTTTAGGCTGATATTATATTTATTATACGATAAATTTAGCAAGGCTGTTGATTGAATGAGAATTGAGAACCTCTCTATTCTGCAATTAACAAATTTGAAAAATTTATTATACGATAAATGTAATTCCATCCAGTCTTATGCTTCTATTTTTATTTTCGCAAGTGATATTAAATTTTGCTAGAGAAATTTTTGGATATTGCGGGAAGAGAAAGAATTTTTACAGACCCTCCTCCTCCCCCCCCCCCCCTCCGTAATGTGAATGTACTACAAATAAAAAATAAAGGTTCTAAAGGTCACTTAATCTTTATTAACTAAATAATTCCATGTGAATTTATATATTACATATCCTGCAAATTGAACGCCAAATTTAATTTTCAGTTTTTTAGTCAAAAAATTAATAGAATAATAATTAGATATTTTTTAATTTAACAGATGTGATGCGACTAAAAATCTGAATTAAACGTCGCTGTAAATGCCGAAATTTTAACAGCACTAAAATTTGCCAACACCGAAAATAATCGCGTGAGAAGAGAACAACGTGGAGACAGCGACGGCGGCGCGCCGCGGCGGCGGGCGTCGTATTGATCGCTAACCGACAGCGACGTCTCCTCCTCGTCTCCTCCCTGGTATCCATGGCGATGTCGCGATGGCCGCCGAGAAGCGTCGCGGCGCCTGCGTCCGGCGTAATTGGATTCCTCGGCACGATAAAAGCGTTGTCCCGCGGAATTTCGCTGCGTCTCCCCACGCGACTCCTAAGGGGGACGCCTACCACGAGCTCGAAGTTCGAAACGCAATCGAAGGTCTTATCATGCAATCTATCTAAGTGATTTCATCGTTATTTGCATTTTGACACATTTGCATAAATTAATCATTTCTATATCGAGCTACTTTTATTCAATATATTATTAATTTAAATGAGGTTAAACAAACAACTCTTTTACTCAATTTTAACAAGAAAATGTATTAAATTTAACTCAAATTTAATTTATTATTTAGTTTATTATAAATTGAGTTTTTTTTATTTAAATGTAGGAGGAAAACCCGATATTATGAGATAGGCGCTTAATATGTTATTTAACTCGAGGGATTATCATTACTGCTTTGATATCTAAGTGTTTTACATTTTATTCACTGCGCTTTCTGCATCATTGTGTTTTTAGGCATCATAATGCCAGCTTTATTCTTTCATGCATCTTTTTTTTGCTCCAATTATTTGACTTATCATAAATAAATCAGATAATTAATATAACTTACTATAATTATCTAACTTATATCATAAATCTTCTTTATACGCAATATAAAGATATTGTTATATTATTAAAAATTTTTCACGCGCGCGGAAGCTTTCAATGATAAAGGAATTGACGCTTTTCTGAAGAAGATAAATAAAAATGCAAGTCCTTTATATTTAACACTTCTCTTACTTTGGTAGAAATAAAGGCGTGTTCCAGTTGGCCGGATAAGGACTGGTTAAAGTGTCAACGATCTCCATGACGGGCCGACAAAAGGGCATCCGGGGGCTCTTTACGTTTTTCCTCGTTTTATAATCCGCGAGCGAAAGGGGTTCGGCCGGCATTGTGCGACATAATTTACTGTCTGCAAACATACGGGGTGCTGATGTAAAACATGCGCAAACACGCATCCCCGGATTTGATGCCGGCATCGCGCCGGTCGATTTCGGCCGCGCTCGGTGTCGTTTTCGAATTGAACGCGAGTGGGTATTATATCGGGATTTATTCGGGGCTCGAGAAAAGCGACTCGAGTTCAATTGAGTCGTATACCCTCGCATCGGGGCCCGCCTGTCCCTCGAAGATGATGCGAAACCGACCCGAACTTCCCGTCATCACGTTCGTCCTGTCACGGATCGGCCAAGATCACGTTTTCTTCTTAACAGCATCACATAAGTAAATAAAGAAATTATATTCAACAGAAATATGAGCGATGAAAGCGTATAGTGTATGTGATAGTTTAAAAGACCATAGATAGGAATAATAAGGTGTAATTAAAATTGATTTAAATAATTATAATTGAATAATTCGTTATTAATTTTTGTCACATTTGCATGAAAAAAACTTGCTATATAAGAATTTCTTATGATTACAATTAACTTATATTATAATTTCATACTCAAATTTTAAAGAATAAAAAAAGCTTTATAATAAAAATAATAGAAATTACGTTTTTTTTACATTTTTATATTTCTATTTTTAATCTTTATTTTAATATTTTTGATTACAATTCAGTTTCCATTTTTCCTTGGTATATTAAAATTTCAAAAGCGTCAATTGAGATCGTAAATCCACCCGAGACTCTTTCAAACAAATTTCACTAACGCGAAGCGGCTTACCCTCATCTTCCGCCGAGACTTCGGCCTTTCGTTCGGTATCCAGGGGGATATGAATATTTGCAGGCACGTGACACATGTCCCTCTCGTCGCGATAGAACCAGGGGGTGGTCAGGGGTGGATCCGACCTTTGAGTACCGACGTGGCCTTACTTCGGGGCCCGGTGCCCTAAGCTCCCATAATTGCCAGCATCACGGGGGAACACGATCACAAATGCCGATCGTGCGTAGAATCAGCGCAACTACGCTTTAATTACACGTCATGTATATGCGAACGTCTCTATTATGTCACACGCCAGTATACGGCCGCGCCGGCGTCGAATGCCTTTTCAATCTCGAAAATTGAGCCAAGAGAAACGCAGTAATTCCGATGGCGATATATGCATGGTCACGAAGTTATTAAATACTCAGAAAAATTAAAAAATTCGCTCAAGATAGATAAATAAAAGTACGAAATTTTAAAACTTATGTGAATGTGCGTCCATGTATATTTTCAGTTGTTTTACAATTGAAAGGCTTACTGCAACAATGGGATAACTCATAACTTACGAAGACATCCATGGAAGTGTCTTCCTCTGATTTTAACTTTGAATATATTATTTTATAAACAAAAATAAGGGAGAATATTTTTTTTATAAGAGATCAGTATTTTTAGGGGATGAAATATCCTTTTAAAGAAAATCGGTTTCTTTCTTTCAAAGCGAATATCATTGAAACTGTATAAGAGATAGAAAATGTTTTGAATAAAAATTGAATGATTTAAAAAGCACTTCACAATAATAATTTTAAAAAATTTGTTTAAATAAAAATTTTATTTATATAAAATAAAAATTGGAAACATTTTTTTCTATCTCTTACAGTTTTCAGGATATTAATACCTACAATTAAATTATAAAGAAATAATGACAGTTTCAGTAGTATACTTTTCATAGTTCTACAATTACCTTATGAAAATAAAAGATTAAAATTCCACATTTTATCTAAAAATCTGAATATATGGCGCTAATTTTGGTTTTTTAATACAAAAACTGTCTTTTGTATAAAAACATAGTTATAGATACCGCGTAACTGATTCTGAGAAATTTGATTTTTCTCATATAGTATTCCTTATTCACACTACAATTCGCAATAAACTTTTTGAACGTGTGCCAAAATATAAGAGAGTTTTTGTGTACCCTTTAAATTTCTTACAAAATAAAATCTCACTCCAAGAAAATAAAAGTACCCATCCTTCAAAAAAAAGTGGAAATATTTCATTTTTTGAAAAAAAGAGTGACAATTTTCACTCTTTTTAGAATGAATTTTCAAAGGAATGAAATCTCATTTTTGTTGGAGTGAGATTTCACTCTTTCGAAATAAAAATTCACTCCAAAAAGAGTGTAGATTAGTTTATTTTATTGCCACCAGCCCTTCACTTCTCTTTTCTAATCAATAATAAATGAAATATAATCTCATGTACTAACAATATATCAATTGCACTTATTAAACAGTAGAAAATAATTATTATCGCGAAACATATTTTGATCATGTTATTTTTTCCTTTCATTCCATCATCTCACTTAGCCATTGATAAGTGGAGTGGCATAATGTGAACGGATGTTGCGTAATTATGGCGTATCGGTCGCCTCTCTTCGCCAGATGCGACGGGTTCCAATCAAGCCTAGTCGGATAAAAACGCGTACGATAGTCTGGCTAGCGATTGAACCGATTCGGACGTCAATCAAAGTCGGAAAGTCGAAAAGCCGACGCGGGTTGCTCTCTCGATGACAGACGGATGGACGGATGGACAGGCGGGGACTAGGCAGCTCAGGTAAATCGACATATCGTGTTACGAGGGTTTCCTTGAGCGATCGACGACCGGCGAAAAGTTGGTGAAGCGTTCATCACAAACAGGACACATTTTTTTCTCCCTTTTCTCCTCCCGAATTTATGAATTTTCTATATACGCGATTTTTGGTTCACTTTTTCTATACTCAAATATAGATTCGTAATTTGAAGGATAGAGAAGTGATGTTACGTAAAAGAAATTCATTCATTATATATTATATACAAATATTTTTGCAATTAGCACTGATTATGTTCAGCAAAAGAAGCAGTTTGCATTTGTTGTAAGATTTTTTAACATATAAACTGGCTTATACGTTTAGATTCAAAAACTAAGGAAAACATGATTCAATTATAATAGGCCTATTCTTTTTAACTGAATTTCTTGTATCGTTCATCTTTCCTCTTTTTCTTTTCGTATTGAAGAAAGAAAAAGAGAAAAAATAAACTGTGCAAGAAATTCAACTAAAACGAACAGATCTATATTAAAGAATCTTACAACGGTTTCAAAGCTATCTTTTCTGTTAAACGCAGTCAAATACAATAAGAATACTGTGTTCTCTGTATTATTTTTTCATATTTTTTTCTACTTTCAAATTGGACATTGTATGTTCATAAATTTATATTTATTAATTATTAAAATCATTCACAAAAATTAAAGTTGAATATATATATATAAGTATATGAATGTTTTATTTTTTTTTTTACATTTTAACAAACTCTGAACTTTGTTCGCTTTTAGGGGATTCAAGGAAAGATTCTTAATCGGAATATTAACTTTGAGACGGTCTCTTTAACATGAATTCAACTAACTTTTCCGATTCTATTTATCTGGTCATACCATACTTATTACTTACAGTACTCTTGCGCTCAGTCAGCGCTCGCGGAGACGCGTTGTTTCGTAAAATGTTGCGCGGGACGAACGTCGGCGAGGCATCTCGTGCGATTGTCTCTGCGGTTTGTCGTTGGCCACAAAATAAGGCACCAGCCGCAAGGTATTCCGACCACATCCCGCCGATTTTATTCCGCCTGCATCGCGCACGGAGCCGTAAAACGTGATCGCCGTCGTAACGTAAGCGCAACGCGTCGCAAGGCGGAGATCAGTCAAGCCTTACGGAAGAAAATTACTTTTTCTTTCTTTCTTTCTTTATGTCTTCCAGTTATAAGCTCAAGAGAAGTCTCGAGTCACGCTTATAAATACAGCACAAATGCTGTATAATCTCTAAAATTCTTTGGAGTGGAATTTCACTCTAAAGAGTAAAAGTTGAGCCAGTCTTGAAAAAGAGTTTCAATTTTTAATCTTTAAGAGTGAGATTTCACTCTTTAGAGTGGGATTCGTTCTAAAAGTTTTAGAGAAGAAATATAAAAATCGATCAAACCGTGAAATCTTCAATACAGTTTATTGTACTGTTAGATAAAACGTGTATTTTATAATTCGAAATATTTGCATATCACTTTTACAGTCAGATTAAATCAGTATAGAACAGCTTTAATGTATTATATATCAGTATGCACTAGTGCGTCTAATCGAATTTTCTACCATTCTAAAGAGTAAAAATTGAGCAAGTCTTGAAAAAGAGCAGCTCAATTTTCAATCTTTAAAAGTGATATTTTAGTCTTCAAAGTGAGATACATTCTAAAAGCTATTTATAAGTATCCTTAAAAAAGAAAAACAATTACAATTAAATAGCAATTTGAAATGCGAATATTTGATGTCATTCTAAGAGTAAAAATTGAGCCAGTCTTGAAAAAGGGTGGGTTAATTTTCAATCTTTAAGAGTGAGATTTCACTCTTCAGAGTGAGATTCACTCTAAAAGTTTTAAAGAGTGAGATTGACTTGGCCTAGGAATATGGATGGTAACACATAATCGTAACTACGATAGAATTGAGCTTGAAATTGAAAAGTGAAAGCGACCGATCGACGTAGGAAGCGAACGAGAGGATTCGGCGATTTGCATATCGCTCCGTCATGACCCTTTATTCTACGACGACGAAAGGAACATCTGCATCAGAAAACACGCCACGCAAAGTGGATTACGGTAATGGATCGTTCGCGATTGATCGGATTAGATTACGGCGGCGATCCGTCGTGACGATATCGTGATCGGTGAACGGGCTCAGTCGGTGCGAAACGACATACGTTTCATGAACATTGATTCTCTCGATTCCACGCCGTGCAATTATCGCGACAGATACGAGATCTTAGTTTCCCACAGCACGAATTCAAATCAATAAGGAATTATCTCAATCATTTGCATATAATTGTCGAAATAATTTTTGGAAATATTTTGTCAGAGATTTAAGGAAGGTTATTATAGTAACTTTTCTTAACTCTCCGAACTCTATAGGGTTTTATTTATTCTAAGACTCTTATTTTGATTGCGTAGTTAATTTTTATGAAAATAAATTAAGACTGGCAGAAAGTTTCTCGAATTTAATCTTGTTTGCTATTTGGATCTTTTTTGGCATAAACAAAATTTTACTTATAAGCAAATTTTTTCTTAAAAAAAAAATGCAAAATCTTAAAATAATCAAGAAAACTATTTGGTAATATAATAAAAAATGTTGAAAAGTAATCCTAAACGTTTCCACGTTTTTTTTAAAGCTTAATTGAAACAATAAAAAAACTTGGACTGGACAAATAAGACTTAGAATGCAGATACAATTAACTAAGAATTAAGACTTAAACATAATCCCAAAAATATACCGAAAGAACGATTTTGCAGATACATTTAAACATTTACCTAGATACAAATCTAAAAATAATTTTGTTAAAATATCAAAATAATTATCTAGAAATGATAATAAAAAAATGTAAAAAATTTGACATTCTAGAAATCAATTTGAATGTTCTACATAATTATTTTCATGCTCTAACAAAAATATTTTCAGATTTGTATCTAGCTAAATTTTTAAATTTTCAACAAAATCATTCTTTCCATGTAATTATAAAGAAATGTAAATAAAATGAGAATAATATCAGAATTTAATTTTCAGATTTGATTTAATTTTCCAGTTTGATTGTAGATACTGTTTGCTCTTCTAGTTCAAACAATTTAGTTTCGCCCGACGATTTTCAACAAGGTAATAGAGGGTAACGTGTATCGTTTGCCAAAAGGTGACCCGCACCTTGCGAGGGGCGGCGCAGTGCTATACGAATCTAATTGGCGCTAATTTCGCGGACCTGCTCTCTCCTCTCTTCTGTATACCGTACAAATGCAAACAGAAAAACACGGGATACGCTCCGTCGCTCAAACAATATTGACCCTACCGCATGGAACGAACGCGAGCATCACAATGGCGCGAGCCACCCCCGCCTGCAAACGAACTGCCCAAAAGCGTCCCATTCATCCGTGTGCTCGTGGAGGAAATTGACAGCCGGTCATTAGGACGAGAATGAGAACGAGAAATATACGCGCCAGCCACGCGCAATGCATTCTGTGTGCTTTAGCGGCGATCGAGAGACTCGATGTCATTTCTGCTGATATAAATCACGAGCATCAATTACGAGACGTAATTTCAAGACACCATGAAATGGAGAATTATAGATATACTTGTGGAATTATAGAATTGTAAAATTAGTATTCTTTTCATAAAGAAGTCATTTAACTTCAGTTTACTTTTGTAACATCTGAATGATGTAACAGCTGAAATAAATTGAAATTACTTCATTCAACAATTTAATGAATATTATCAGATTTTTTTAAGTGCGGATTTAAATAAATTAAATAAAATATAAAGAATACAATCTCTAATAAATGAATGAAAAATAAAATCTCTTTTTTATAACATTACAAATTTCTCCTTGAGAAAAAGTTTAAACAGTTCCGTATAAAATACGTCTATAAAAACTGACGGTACACGAAGAGAATTTTTTCTTACAATTTACCTTGAAAATATGGTAGTCCTCGGACGATATTGTATTTCGAAGAATTTTATTATTTAAATTTCTCTCATTCATTAATAAAACTATACTAAAATATAAAATAAGTTTTGATAAGTTTAACTTTACTGAAGTGCACGGCAAAAATCTTTAAATTGTAATGTATCACAACTGTCATATTTTCAGGGTGAATTAAAAAAAAAAGTTCTCTCCGTGTACCCTTTTTCGCGGCGCAAAGATCGCGACTCCAGGATCTCGCGGAGGATCGACCTAACAGGGCACTTCGGCCCTTTAATCCCGGGGTCAGGGTAGGAAATTAAAAATTGAATAGCCAGGAAGGTCCCTTCAATACGCCGCCTCGTGTCTCGATATTGCGTACAGCGCGATATCCTCGATGTGCATACACGTACGCACGCACGCACGCATGTGCCATTGTACCGTGACGTTGATTTGACGTAATTGGCACCAGGAAGGAGCCGAGCGGGGCAGCAATGATTGGGATAAGCCGGAATAAGCCGGGATAAGCCGTGCGTGGATTTCCTAGGAGGGCTGCGAGAATTTCGACGTTATATTTTTTTTCCTACGTATCGCCGTTACTTTACGAGACGATTCGCTCCCCTTGATCCCCCGATGTATTACTTAATTCTCGATACGTAGTGTGTCGAGCAGTAAATTAACGTGCAATTGAGGAAATTATTATATGTGTATGAAGTGCTCCGTTTTGGAGCGATGAATCTTAATGGCAGATTTATGGTCAATTTATAGATATTTTTTATTTTCTATATACTATATTAAATTTTATTTTACTTTAATTGTTGCACGAAAAATGAACACGTGACTCAAAAACAATTTTAAATACCAAAAGTAGAAATATCACAAAAACATCGCTTTTACCTTACTTTTTTACACTGAGAACAAAAATACTTTATATTTTAATAAATATACTTGTTCGAACAGTAGCTGAATATTTACTAAATTCAAACATATAATTATTTATTTGATGAAAGAATCATTACTTTGATTTATAATTATAATTTTTTATTTAGTAAATATTTATTAAAATTTGGTACATTTTTTCATAAGTAAAATAATTTTTTCATTTGCGAACAACTGTCTAAGTAAAAATCAATAAGAGAAATAGAAATTAAATTCAGCTGTCTTTCAGCGCATTTATATTTGCAAAATAAACTTTCTATGATATTTATATGTAAATTTTTCTCGATGAAACAAAATTAGGCATATCCGATGCCTTCCACATCCGCGCTTTTTTCGAAACGCGAATTCCGTTTTTTCCGTGCGCTCGTTGATACAAAGCGACTCGATGGACTATTATTTCCCCAGTTTCTTCCCTATTTGCATTTCATCGCATTTCATTCGAAGGGATGCCGGGCAAACCCGCCGGGATTCCGGAGAATGCCCATTCGTCACGCGTTTGAAGCGCGCGGACTCCGCTTTGTACGTCACATACGTGCGCGTATACGCATGCTAAGGGCAATGAGTGGGTTTCGCTGTAATGCGAACGTCAAACACTCAAACACAGGCCCGCGTTTCGAGCCTCGAGCCTGTGAGAGCGAACACCTGAGTATGCGAGCGAGATCTCGCTTAAGCTCCCGGTACGATCGGGGTTTCTTGGGCTGAGATATCGAGGATTAGTCACGAATTCGAGCTTATTTCTCGCCCTCCTTATCAAACGTATATTCTTTTTGCGAGTTATTTCAAATGTAACTCATTTAACGTTTGTAAGAGTTAAATTAAGTAAGTTATATTTTATTAATTATTATTTTACTTCATAATATTTTATGTACTTTGTATATTTGTTAGAAGAATAAAATTCCAATTACACATCACGATTATACATCGCTGATGGAACGATGATTAACAAGGACAGAACTTCTATACTAAAACGAGGACGACATCTCAGGACCAATTAACGAACACGCTGTCCTTTTGTGTCGTTAGAAGGGTGCACGTGATTTCACGGATCTTCGTTGTAGCGAAAGGCGTTCGCATCTGCCCGCCGGATACGGTGAATTAAGTGACATGCTAATCACGTCACTGGCGATACATGCGCGAATGAATAATCGGTTACTCTCTTTCTCTCTCCCCTTCTCGCCTTGGAAAACCTGTTTTCGAAACGCACCTTACACGATCGTAAATAGCATCGATTTAAAACAATTGCGAATGTAAAATATTGTACAGTCATTTAATTTATCCTAAAAATTGTAGGATAAAAAACCTTTACTGTAGTTAGTTTTCTAAAATAACTTAGAAATAATTTAAAATAATGAAAACCTTCGGCTTAAAAAATGAATTTTATTTAATAAATTATTTAATAATGTAATTAGGATAAATATTATTATAATATCGACAGTCAAAATTGAAAATTATTATACGTAAACACATTATCGCTTAAATAAAGATCTTAGAAAACTAATATCTTATCACATATTTTATTATTACTCTCGATATATCAATCTTCTGCTGGCGCACAAATTTATCGATAGAAATTGAAAACATTTTACATTTTTATCATTTCTAAGTTATAATCTTCCCAGATTGAAATAAACCCATCTGTACCGATTCTGTCGGCAGAGTGAACGCAATTGCGTGTCACGCATTTAAGACGCAATCGCGTGGAAAACTCTCGTCGAGTCTCAGGTGGTCGAATTCTTTCCCGCGATGATACGACACGCTCGTAATGTGTCACCTGGTCGTGTTCGACAACGAAAAAGGGTTGAGCAGTCGATTGGAAGAATTTGCCCTTACTTCGAATGTTCGCCCTTCGATCGAATTCATCGAGACGAAGAATCGTCCGAGGCGTGACCGATTACGATTTTCAAACGAGAACGAACGTTTCGTTTCGCAGACCGAATCGCAAACTTTCAAATTCAGATATAGTTTTAAACATAATTTTTATATCGCATTTACATCTTTCGCATCTTTCGATATAATTTTTATTTAACATATTATATTTAATCTTATAGAATAATTCTTCTATATTGCAATCAAGAACTTGTAAAAAAATTAACAAACGTATTAATTAATTAAATTCATATTGTTTAATCTTTCATTATACACTTGTAACACGTTAACTTCATTAAAAATTATATTATTTACAATGTTATGCACACATATTATTTTTTATAACTATATACACAACTTACAACTTTATATGAAATAAGAAAAAAACGTTCTTTTAATTTACACGATGATAATGAATCCTTAACGGATGTCATTTCGTTCCGTTCTTATTTCTCGTTAATGAGGTCAGTTTTTACTCACAGACTGCAAAAAAAGGACCGCTCGTTCGTCTTACCTAGCTCATCCCTGGGAAACATCGAATTCACAGACTTCCCATACCGCGATGACAGAACACTCACAAATAACACGCGCGTACTGTAGATATGTATTATGTGTGCGTATCTATGACCGTCTACGCGCTCGTCTCGCATTGTTATCATCAGACCGCAAAAGTTACCATTTCTTACGGCTGCCCCCCACCCTTCTTTCCAGGCCGAGAATAACAATAGGCACATTCCATTTAACATTCGTAACGTTCGCGAGCATCATTACATTTTTCTTTAATATTTGAAAACAATAAGAATGAAACGATCGTCATAGCATTGCGAACGTTAAATGGAACGCATTCGACGTCGTAATTATAACGATACATGTAACGCGTTGCTTCCCAATCTTACTTGATTCCCATCATAGAATAAAAATAGGCTTTCCTGAAATTGTCATTATCGATTTAAAAAGAGCGAAGTAGCTTGAATCATACTGCAATTTTTCTAAAATATTTTCTAATATATTTTCTAGAGTATAAGAAAGATGTTTATATGTAGAATGAAAGAAAAATACTGATATAATTCAATTCCTAACGAAACACGAATTTCTAAGATCATAGAATACGCAATCTAATATCTAAAATAAATGTTCCAATAACCAGACATATATCTAAGTTCGAACATTTACGTAAAATTTATCATTATTAATCTCAAATGCTTTTTTATTGCGATATTATAATTTAACTGTATTTAAAAATTACAATTACAAATTGTAGTACTATACGTATGCTTAAAAAATCATTTGAGATTAATAATAATATAAACAAAAATGTGTGAAAAAGTTTAGTGTAAATGTTGATCACTGGGATGTTTTATTTTAATACGACTATGATATCCCAACATATAATTCCATTTCGTTCACCTGTTTTACGTTTCCACCTCGCTTCTCTCTGTTTTTTTAAACAGCGTCATGTGTTATGCTTGTCGTGACGAGACGCACAATTTCCGCTTGCACGTATTCAAATTCTACGCGCGATCCCGCCCCCGTTAAATGCAAAACAAAACGCACGGGTTGCATCAGGGGTTTGCGCGGCCGTGAAAAACCATAAATCACGATAAAGGGGCGCACGTGCACCCTCTCCCGCGAGAAACCGACTAGGAAAACTATTAACACCCTGTAACGCGCGTAACAGCATAGAGACAAGGGATTAAAGGGACGAGATACGCGATTCAAATGAGTTTTGCATGTGTTACCGAAGACCGAGCTCTACGTTCGATAGACATTTAAAAAGATATATTCATGTTAGAATGAAATAGATAATTTATGTAGCAATAAAAAGAATTCTGTAGCGGATAAATAATAACGAATTTAGAAAATTGATACATGGAAAAAGATTATTAAAAAGTGATGCACAATATAATATAGTTTTGTATATAATACATCTTATAACTCATCCACAATTTTTCATAGAAACGAGCTCATCATTTCTTTTAAATTCTTTCTTTGTTTGCATATAATTCATCGTGATATTATAAGTCAAATATAAATTCAATTATTACAGTCGACTCTCTTATATTTTTAATTAGTTTTGTAATTAAAAATTTCTTTGTGGTAAATTAATAATTTTTTTTAAAAACGCGTGAGATTTTTTTTCAATGAGACTTTTTTTCAGTAGCGAAAACTGTGTTTTTTATTTACGACATATTTGTTACAACAATGACATAACAAAAACTATTATCAAACATAAGTTTAAAGGAACGTATTTTTATTTCTCGATAATTACTATTATAAATGTATTTCAAAATTAATATTATCAAATTTTAATAATTCAACATAACAAAACATTCAAAATAACTTTCTAGAAAATTTTGTTTTTGAATTATGTTGTTATATTAACTGAGCGATATATATTTTGCTAATGTACTTTCTAAAACTTTTAGAGTGAATTACTCTAAGATAAAAAGACACTCTAGAAGTGTCTTTTTTAGAATTTACTCAATTTTTACTCTTAGAGAATAAGATTTTCTTTCAAAGAATTTAAAGAGTATACAACATATATAATTGATCATACTTTAAAAAAATAAATTAACGAAATATATCAGCAATTTACTGTTAATTATTAGAAACTACACCATATGGCGTTGAAGCACATTAAAGAAGAAATGCTAAGCAGAGAATACACTAGTCCTGAAAGCACCTGCGAGCCTGACGGAATAATTCATGGAAATAGAGGCTCGACAATTAGGTAATAAATAGTCGGAACACCCAGTCAGCTACCCCCGTGCGCCTCCCTCGCGTTTCGCTACGTCGTGCTCGTTGAAATCGACAGAGGAGTGAATTAATAAAACGACCCCTGGCTGTGTATGTGTGACATATGTAAATGTGTATGCGCCTCGTTGCGCAGATGTACCCCTCCGTGCGCGCGCGCACATCGAAGGGCGCATTTCTTTTATTTTATTGCCGGGGGTTAATGGAATAGTTTGCATGCCCTGAACAATCAATGTCCGGGGATATTACATTCCTTCTTTGAGTCTCGGCAAAGACCACCGCTGATGGAAAGAATGATGGAGAGATATCGATAAAAACATATTTTCTTAGTTCCGGATAAATTAAGTGCTTCCGAAAAAGTGTCGATCAGAACGGGATTATTTTTTGCAGAGGAAGACTCCAAAGTGAGTTGAAACATTCAAATATCGTTATCATTATTAATTAATAATTAGATTTAAATTAGATTGATTAAAAATTACATTTAAGTAAAAATTAGATTTAATATTATAAAATAATTTTTGCGTGCTGTTTACTGCATTGCATTTTCTGAATAGCTTTTTTCTAATGTCATGTCATTTTCAAGATTATATTTCTTTTTATTAATCAGAACGTTCATGCAATTCGTATTTACTGATTAACAAAACATTTTGTT
The DNA here is from genome assembly GCF_000204515.1 of Acromyrmex echinatior. Next base: position 1,637,603 of record NW_011626826.1, on the reverse strand, counting down.
CTTGTCGTGACAAAATTAAAATATTTTCTAGTTTTATCTTTTTTTTTTGATATATTAATTAGATCTATTTTAAAAAGATAAATGTTTCCAATTTTATTATTGGTTATTTTTTATTAGTTAATTAAGTTTTCTTCTTTCAACACTTTCTTGCAAAGTAATAGAAATTTTTATTAAATATCATTTAAATATCACTGGTTTTTTAAACGTATAATTTTATTTTTGATTATAACATAAGAGAATAATAATTGTGCGTAAATCAGCGAAAATAGAAAGTTACTTATTTCTCATTATATGTTCAAATTTTCCGTCAAATCACAAATGGAAAATCTACAGGAAGAAATAGGATTTGATCAGCGAAAACTGACGCTATCGTGTTCATTAAATATAATGCAGTGTCGGCACAATGCGCGACGACAGCTTTTTTTTTCTGTGTCCCGAGTTCTATAACAGGGTACCAAAACGACACACAATGCAACCGGGTGGAAAAAAAAGTCTCGTCACCTACCAGCACGCCGCGTGAGATCGCAGATTCGAAAAATCTGGGCTGCCATTAATCGTTCCTTCGTAGCGACGCGGTGCCCTTCGCTACTGTATGATGACACGCGTAAATCTGTCGCTAAACGACTTCTTTAACCCGCGACTGAGTGTGAGTCCCAATTTCACATTAAATCGACACGTTGCGAGCGTTAATGTTCTTCACAATGGTATATCATTGCATTATATAGTAATTTCAAATACTAAAAGATAATCATTAATTACCTACAACGCCAATTTCCAATTCCCTGTTTGTATAATTTTCTTTTTGAATCAATTAATTACTTATTTTTAACATTGAAAGCATCATACTCCAAATAAATAATTAATTACTGTCTTTCAGTAATAAATTAGCTATTATTAGATTTCTGTAGGGATAATATAAACCAATTTGTTTATTCAAAAAGCTCATGTAAGAAAATTTTAAAAAACAAGTAACAATAAATATAATGTATACCTCCTTTAAATAATTAATATTATTAATTATACCATTGTTATAATATATTATTAATAACTATAATTATATTACTATAGCTATATTACTGTAGCTACATTAATAATAGTAAAACCGTTATTATATAAACTATTGTATTGTGATTTTATCAAAAGAAATTAAATTCATTTTTTAATTCGCCCAAGTTCTGCGAATCAAACTGCTATAATACTTGAGAACGTGGTCCCTCGAGATCCTTATTAAAAGGATACGCCAGGATACGCGACGACCTGAGTCCCGGATTCTCCCGCGGGCTTCGCGCCGTGGGGTCTGTATAAGTGCGTGCGCTCGACAAATCGCACCATCAAGCGTAGACGACGCATTGAGCGGAGGCGGTCGTCTGTGAAACGCATTTAGCTTGTTGGTACACAGAACACGACGGGCGAGATGCCGTGCCTCCGCGCTCTGCGCATTGTGCGGACGCACCAACGGTACGACGTGTGCAAGTGCGTGTTACGATCGTCGAGAATCCGCCCATCATTTTTGGAAATCGCTTTCCCGAAAGCGAGAGAAACCGGCCGGAGACCGTCATAAATTTATGTCATAACGAAGAATGAGATAGGAAAGATAAATGCAGTGAATTATAATGGTGTGAATATATGATATTATAATTATTGTATTTCAATAATAAAAATAAGATATATGTTATAATCAGTTAAAATTTATTTTCTCAATAATTCCTTTTTATTTGTCAAATAAGGGAAGAAAAGATTACTTTTATGGATGACTTGAAATTTTGCCCTCCCATCTTTCCGTTTGTGCCCGTTTCTACTCCAATAGAGCTAAAAAGGACCACTCGTGTAATCTGGCACCTGTGTTTTGTATCATTAGAGAATTACGAATGTATGTCTCATGCGCATTTTTCATGTGGAGGATGCAATCCTGTGACCTTTCTCTCTCTTTCTCTCTCTCTCTCTCTCTCTCTCTCTTTTTCAGTCTGTCACTCTTTCGCTTTTTTCTATCTCTCTTGTACCGGCAAAGAGATCAAATTCCACTCGAAGTCCCCCATGAGCTCTTCTCGAAGGCGATCCTTTAGGATCCGACAATGAGACTAAGTCATGGAGTGGAGAGAAAACAGAATCGACAGCAGATGCGGGCCTCTATTCTCGACTTGTTCTGTCAAAACACGGACGACGTTTATACATAGGTAGCGTAATGTGGAGAATGATGCGCACAAAAGCACAAAGAATGGAGAAAAAGCCGAAGTATTTTCTTCCTTGTGCTTAGAAGCGTAATTTATTAACGTGACACGTGCTCATCACTATGAAAAGTTACATCAGAAATTAGAGCTTTTCGTGTCGTACGTATCAGAAATAAAAGTCTGGACATTGAGAAAATCACTATTGATTGATCTGGCAGATTTTAATAATTTCTGAGAAATAGAAAGATAGAGAGAGAAATAGATAATAAAAAATGGAACAAAATGAGAAAGAGAAAAAAATAATAAATGTATGTCTTTCTCTCTCGCAGATTTTTGTTAAAACTACCTTTCATACAAAACTGTGGCTCGTGTCTAGATTCTTATTAGTGGGTTCCTAGTATGTATGAGATGACAGAAAATCGTCTATCACTACAAATTCAAGTAAAAAGTGACTCCAATATATGTGTATGTGATTAATTTTCTAAAAAATAATATGTGGTAATAATATAGTATCATTTTTACATGGAAAATTAAATAACATTTTTGTGTTGCATATGCGCATGAAAAAAATTTTAAGTAATTTAAAATTCTTAACTCGTGACTTTAACATTTTTAATTTTCTAAATTTAGCCACAATATATATATATTTGCGATAATATTATTATTTATAATTTACAAATATAATTGATAGAAAAAAGATTTTTTTCGCTTCAACCGGACCACTTTTTTATTTTGTTATTTTATATGTTATCCCCCCTTATTTATTTTATTTTCTAATTATCTTTTTACTAAACATAATTGCATAAAAAGGAAGATAGTCTTTAATTGCGATTTCCTTTTATGGGATATGTGTTCGTATATAGATATGTCTTTCGGAGATATTCTTCGAATTCCCATATCGATGACACATGCGATTATTACAGTTCGATGAACGGGCCGATCGGTGTCGCCATAAATTATCGCCGAAAGCACACGACTCTGTCCTTTCCATTATGCAAAATCACAACAACGACGGGGTCGTTTCGTCCACTCGAAAGTCGGTCGATTTCCTCTCGTCGGGCCCCGAAGAGGCCGAAAAGGGCGAAAGAGAGTCATCAATTACGATTGGGAATAAATCGAAGGCAGATGCAGCGATCGCCCGCAGGGCCTATCGCGGCGGGTGACTCCGGTTCCTCAACCCCTCCCCCCGCGAACAATGACTGTTTTCGGTAAGTACAAAGCGATACATGAGCCCAAATACGATTGTCACCCTCCGGCGCGCGAATTTCGGATTCGTTCTCATTTTATTGCAACGCCTTCAACACGATGATTTCTTTCAAAGCGACACGACACGACAATTTCTTTCAAAATGCCTTAGAGAAGTAATATTGTTGCAAATTATTTCTAATTATTCTAAAACATGTAAAATTGATGTAATAACTTTTTAAGGACTAATACTAATAGATAGTACTGAGTAAATATTTACTTAGAAATATTTATTCAATAAAAAAATGATGGTTGAATCAAATTAATAGTTTTCATATCAAGTAAATATATATGTATATATTTACATTTAGTAAATATTTATTTAGAATTATTAAAACAAATATTTGTTAAAATTTAGTATTTTTGTCAGTGTAAAAATGTTTTTTTTTTAAATAATTATGTCAGTCTATTAAAGATAAGATTGAGTTAATTAAAGATAATTACGAATTAGGTTTCGTAATATATATAACAGAATGAATTCATTCTTTTATATAAATCGAAAAGTTTTTACTTCGGCTGAAAGTTTATATCGAAATTAATTGCAAGGAGACGGCTTAAAAACGAATTATCAGGGGAGTCTTATCTGTCGAATGTGGTTCCTGTATCGTTACTTTGACAACTTAATAAAAAATAATTGGCTACTCGTGTTAGTACATCGTAACGAGGTACGCGATAGCTCTTTTATCTGCAGACCACAGGAAACCGGTAGCTGGTCTAATGATAAAAATCCTTCGCAAAGCCTTGCGAGACATGAGAATGTTGTTGGTTTAACACGTTAAGCTTCGTTCGTGAGATAGTTTTATCTAATCGTCGATGAAAACATTTTTCGTCACATATATTAAAACATGTAAATATCAAAGATATATTATTCTCATTACATTATAAAGGATTTAGATTCATTATTGAAAAGCTAAATAATTTCCTCTCGGAAAGGCAGCGTCTTGATTATACTCTAGAAAAAAATATACAATAGAATAAATAAAAGGTGCAGGTGTTAAAAACAGATTGTCACAAATTCCTCATTCTAAAATTCTATAACTTTCTTCTGATTTTCAGACAAAATTTCATTTTTCAATAATGCTTTTAACAATATTTTGAAGTTTTTTGCGTCCTGATTTGAAAATCGTCAAATATTTTATTGTGAGTGCAATTTAATATAGCAATGTATATAAATTATACTATTAATGTTGCTTAATTAACGCTGCTTGCATTTAATTGTTAAGTTGGTAGTATTCCAAAACTGTGTAAGTGTGATGTACGCATATTATAAACTTTTTAAAATCTAAGAATTCTAATTTTCCATAAAATTTTGTAAAATTCCTTGATTTCCCTTTTCATCTGATTACCGTTTTCAATTTCCCTGACATTTCCCTGATTTCCAATTTTGAGATAACTTTTTCCCTGAAAAAGAACGTTACGATTATTTCTAATCTCCAATTCTGATTGCTAATTTCTGTTGCTATATTTCTAAATTTTCTAGCTTTCAATTCTCTCATCGTTCCATCGACTCAGCGTAGTAAATTTCATTATCAATTTCGCGCTATCGTATTCAAGTAAAGTCACCGTCGTCTTTCGTATCAAATAATCGCGAAAGGTTACACCCTTCGCAGGGTCACTCGATACTGTCAACGAACGAGTCGAAGGTCTTGAAAGCGGGAGGAAGGGGCTACCCTTCGTAGGGCTTCTTATAAGAATTCCTTCATGCCGGAATGCACGGCATCATCGTGTTACATTTACACCAAGTTTTGCGTAACTGCAAGAGAGAGCTGGTATCGTTTCTCCCGTCGAACCGGTTTTTATTCGTCCTTAAATCGTGAGTATTCCGCCCTTCGTCTTTACCGTTTATCGAACGATCCCGCGTTGTTTGAAACAATAAAACCGATTCGACGGGGAGATTTGCAGATCCGATTTGGTGGGATTGGGATAATGATCCCGGATTGTGCCACGCTTCGACGCCCACGGCGTTATTTCTGCAAGGCAAGAACGGCAGAAGGGATCCCTTTCTCGCCCTTCGCACTGCACAAATACATGCAGGATTAAGATGCATTAACGGTGAGGATTGCGTCGTATGTTTCAATCGCGATTTAATCGTCATGGGCCAACAGTCACAAATTGCTCATTTCAAACGATATCCATACTTTAAATTCACGAAATCAATTTCCGAGAATTGTTATCTTTCTATCTTACAACGAATATCAACCGTTTTGTTACAGCTTGGAATACTTCCGAAAGGTTCAATATAATTTCCCTTTTCTTCAGAATTTCAAAAATTTTTAATTTAATTTGAGATATTAGTGGATTCACGGTGGAGAGATATAATAGCCATGTCCCTTTCCCTTTTTTGAAGTCTCCTTTTTTTTAAATATTTATAACAATAATATATTTTTAATGTTATATATATTTCTGAAATATTTAATCACAATTTTGATGTGCTAATTATTTTTTAATTTAAGAAACACCTAGATATAAAATATAGATATTTTTATGATGTATTGTAAAATATAGATTTTATATTTTTGTGTTAATACAATTAAAAATAAAATGTTTTATAAATTATACATTTAAATAATATTTTTTCAATATAATAATTTCAATAGTAATTTAATAATTTATCTTTTCATATGTGACCTTAAAAAAAGTTTCTCTTTCAGTGCAACAATAGCTTGACAAATTGAATTCGTCAATGAATATTTATTATAATAAATAATGACGAAATTCTTTCTAATATTACAGAAATTGAGAAATGTTAAGTTTTATTCGAGGTCACTGTATTCATTGTAAATATTTCACGCTTCGATTGTATGACACAACAATGATTTTGCTTTTTTTGGAAGTTCTTTTACCAAGACTTTCCAATTTCTCGGTTATGTGTCAAGTGACATCTAAGGATATCTAAAAGAAAAGGCACAGGGAAATGATTAATAGAAACTTGTGACAATTTCACTTCTGTCCTTGAAACATCAAACTTTCTTTCAGTTTTCTTCGTGTGTGTCCAACTTTCGGAAAAAATACAAAGGCATTTTCACGTCAAGGTAAGTTTTCTTTTGACAATTTTGAGAATACAATAATGGAATAATGGTCACGGCGAAACTATTTCATCATTTTTAATGGGGAAGCTACTGGTTTAGAAGATCGACTCAGAAAAATGCTTGTCATTCCTTAATGTAGCGTCATTTCGATTGAAGAAGAAGTTGATCATAGAACTTCTCAGAAATTGATTGAATTAGACACGTTATATTTCTTCGAACGAGTCCTAAAAGTATTATTTCTGCATGTATAAGAAATGTTAAGATAAAAGAAAAATACGGGAATAGATTAAACGGTGCAGGTTTTTAGAAGTCTTCTTAATATTATTTGTATTAATTATTAATACATAATATGAATTTCTAGAATAATGGAATGATTAGAATTATGGCAGTTACTTCGTATCACTTAAAATGGTAAAATTCGACGAATAAAATAATACTGACGTGACGTGAAGAAAAGTACATATTAAACTATATACGTTTAATAATCTTAATCTATTCGTGATTACAGGATATTTCGGTAAGCGGAAGGACAAGTCGAAACAGGCGGATAATGCGACGCAAATGATCTTTAATTTATAAACTCTTTACAAATATGTACATCATAACAAAAATGTCCTCTTTACGACGATGGCGTACCCAACGTAAACGTGAAAACGTAAGCAGACGCAACGATCGATATGATTCATCGTATTCGTTAGCCAAACGCTCGGGAATCATCGTGATTCACACGTATTTCGTCACTGGCAAGTCGTCGTTCGTTTGATGAATACAGTCATCACGGCCTACACGATTAGACGCGAATTTCATGATGTTCGTTTTCGCACGGATGCTGCGATCTCGTCTTCTCGCAGTGGAAAATGATACCTTTTATCAAAATTTGGAGACTGATTTCTGATTTTCCCAACGATCAGAGATACACTTCCTCAAAGAGTTATGCCATTGCATTAAAATCTAAAAGTCAGTAATGTCAATAAAATCAAAAGGTAAATCAATGTCAAATTTTAATAATTCAGTAAAACTATGCTTAAAAAAAATATATTTGCTTGAAAAAATAAATCCATTGATGTATCTATTCTCTTTTAAAAAATACTCAGATATTAAATCAGATATTAAAATAGTGAATATTATTTAAAACTATGTCAAATTATCGCGCTTTCTGGCGCAAAAATGCCTATTCTGCGACAGACATAATCATGAATCACTGAATAAATGATTAATATTAATTATTTTAATTATGTAGAACGACAGCGTTATTTTAAGGTCCAATTTAACATGTTTTATTCAAAAACGTTAGTAACGTCATATGGCCTGAAAATTTACAGAATCAAAATATAAGAGGCACGTGTTACGAATGCTTTATCTTAATCTTCGAATGATCATTTGATAGATCCGATAAAATTATTTTGATTATAAAATGATGCGCGTCAATGTCCTTCGAAAAAGTCTCCTTCATTTTGGAGTTTAACAGGTGTGGAATATTCGTTAACTCAGAGGATTTCAAGTCGTTTTCAGATACGATATTAACGGTGAAAATTTCAAAATCGAATCATTGAATAACAAAATTAAGACTTGAATTACGAGTTAAATATACCTACACAAAACATAATTGCGTAGTATGCGAGTATTCAGGTTAAATATACATATAACTATAACTTCATATAAAAAAAATGTATTATATAAGTCTATAATTATATATAACAATAGGTTTTTGTGTTTACCATAGGCCAGTTTTTAATATATTTATATATATATAACTTCGCAAAATTATATGACTTTACTAAAATTAACTATCAACCGACACTAACAACATCCATTGAGATAATCATTATATCAAGCCGTCCAATCAAACGTATGATAACATTTTACGCGAAGTTTATAAAAATCGTTCGCAAGGTCATGATATAGATGACAGTTTTCCTTGACGAACGATTAAATAAATAATATCGGCCGACGGAAACTACCAGGCTCACACAAGTCAAATTTATGGGGCATCCCATAACGCTTCATGTGACGTCGAATAATTTTCCTGTTGCACAAGAGGAAATTTTAGGATCCTACTTTTGTAGTAGGATCCTACTTTCTAATTCGTGACGCCGCAAAAATCGATTTTTCGTCAATCGATTTGTTCAACGGTAGAAAGCAAAATTCCTTTTGTTCTCCTCAAGAAGATATTCGTGCAATTATTATATATAAATATATTTAAAACTGACCGTGTACTTTAGTAAAAGCCAATTATCGCTGCGTTAACACGACCGTTGTTAAAAGCATGCTGTAAAAAGCGAGTTTACAGTACCAAAAAAGAAGGATACATCACGTAGTTTTTCGAAAACTTGCCGATACCATCCTTAGATTAAAACTCGCGTATCACAAAATTCGGCAATAACGGCTGTTGGAACACGAAGAGAAAAAATTTGCTACGAACGCTACAACGGCAAATTTCATTTGCAAATATAGGGATTGCAAATTATTTGCAGGTGCAACAAATATTTATTCTTTTTTATATTCGCAACAAATGCAAGATATTTGTCAAATATGCAAATTTGTATGTTATAAACAGCAAACAAATTTCGCAATTAAATTTTGCAATCCCTTTGCGTTTATAGCAAAATCATTTTTCTCCGTGAAATAAGCTGCGCGATGAAACAAACGCAGTCCGAAAACGTGAAAATGCATTATCGCAACCTCCGAATTTGTTGCTGCCATGGACTTTGTAGATATGGACTGGCAACTGTTAGTCAGTTTCTGCATAAAAACACTTTAGAGAAGATGAAAAAAACATACTTTTTAGATACTTCTCTTTCTCAAAATGTCCGGAAATAGAGCTTGTCAGTTAAACAAAGTCAGTTAAACAAATGTTAACATTAAATCAGAATAAAAAATGGTATATTATAGAGAATCATGAATTTAATTACTCATTGAATCTAAATGTATAAATCAATCGTATCAATAAAACGTATATATTAAATGTATAGTATACGTCAAGTATGCATGAAACATATTTCCGGACTCTTTTAGAGCTACGTTCAAAAATACTACCTAAATGCTCCTGTGTATAATTTTATCTTTGCGTTCGAATTGTTAAATGTACAAAGATAAACTGATACACAGAAGCACTCGGATGATGTTTCTGAACATAATGTAAAGAGAGAAGTACGAACACAATCTTGTTTGCATTGCCAGTCCATGTGTACAGGTTTATGGTTGCTGCACGCATGTTTGTGTAATATAGATTAATAGCGAGAACTGTAACGAAAAGATTATTTTCCTTCAACAATTCTATCACTTAAATTTGACTAATAATCTTTTCGTTCAGATCAGACGCGACATGCTCGTTCACGTCGCAGAACAGGTGAGGAAGTTGGGCATCAATATCGGTATTGTTTTAAAAAAAAATCACGTTAAAGGAGTCACTTCAAGAGACCGAGATCAAAAGAGGCTTATCGTCAAGAGGCTCTTCGTCGTTTACCATCATCGGGAGCAATCAGAGGGTCTGCGCGGGTCTCAGAAGGCTCGCAGTCGTACTTCCATCTCGGGATCCTGGCGATGAGGCAAGTGAGGCTCGATGCCGGTCGCGGTGGCACCGGTGGCACCTGCACCGCCCACGTGCCGGCTATGATGGCCGTGATGATGATGATGGTGGCTGGTCGCATGGTGTGTGTCGTGGTGATAGTGATGATTAAGATGCGGTGGCTGTGCGGCTGACGCTGGTCCACTCCGATAGGTACGTTGTTTCTCCTCGAAATCGCGCAGTCGTTGATTGTAACGTTCGAGCTGGTCACGTAGCAACGCGTCCTCCTCGGCGGCGTGTTCCTCGTCGTACTCGAGGCAGCCAACGCCGTCCAGTCGCTCCAGGTCAATCCAACCCCGCCACCTCACGCACACGCCGTTCATGATCAAATGTGAACGCAGGTGTACCTAGAACATCGCCATCCATATGGAACGTATAGTTGTTATGAATTCGTTGTTGACGTGGGTCCTGATGGATGATTAGGATGTTCTTGGATGGATTCGGGATCGATGGAGAACTTGAGGTATTGACGTTGAAGAAGCTTCTGAGGTAGGATGTGTCTTGAGATAAAATTGTTGAACATCTTTTCTTGGGTGCAGGATTAATTGCGTGAGAATAGGAGTGAAATCCAAATTTTTTCAATATTGAAATAATGATAATAAATAATAATTCATTACAATATAGATTAATAATTTCTTTAGTGTTCAATTTTTTATTCCAGATAAATATCTTGCGCAATGACTTGAGAATAAGACCTTATGTTTATTATGAGTCATTAATATATTTTCTCTTCTCTCAAAATGTGTTATTGCCGTCCAATTAACGTCCATTACAATGGATATTAGGATCGAAAAGATCCAAAAATTTAAAGAGTTAATAGTTCGATTCTTCTATTTGTTATCGAAATTATTATTTAATTTAAAGCTGTTTTATAATTTCAAAAATTTTCAATAATTTTATCAAAATGAGGCTAGCGACTTATTATTTGGACCATATCGCGTATATTATATCAATTAAAATAAATTAATAGCTATTTTAGTGGCGCAATGTCATACATTGAAAAAGAAATTATTAAATTTTAATAAATATTTGTTAATTTAAATAGTACTAAGGAAGTATTTATTTACAGTAAATAAATATTTATTCAATAAAAAACATAATAAATCAAATTAATAATTCTAAATAAATATATGTTTACATTTAATTAGTACTATTCAGATAAATATTTATTACAATTTAGTAAACTTTTTTTAATGTATCTAACAGCTTAAATATAACTTAAACGCCGAGAATAATATACTGATGTAGGATACATGGCTAACACAATTAATAAAAAAAGTGATGAGCAATGAAAGAAGCATTGGAAAAAAATCGAATATAACATACCGGAAAAGCATTTCAGAATTAATTCAGTACTGTTCAATATAAATTAACTAACATTGAAAATTTGAAGTCAAAATATCTTTACTGTGACGGAATGGTATTGTCAATATTCAAATTACTCTTCAAAGTTTACAGGAGAAAATGACGAGATGCGTTGATCTCTTCTCAAAGCCGTCATCGACCGCTCGTTTCGCTCAACCTCTCGATCTTTCTTTTTGCAAAATTCACATCAGCGTGGGTTGTAGAAAGACTCCATTACGTGCTCTACGACCCGCAAGTTTCAATCACGCCCCTCTCCCTCTCTCCCCATTCTTTCGTCTCCTCTTCTCGAACCTCTTTTCCATCGTGTCTGACAACGGTGAGTGTTTCTTATTTCCGGAGAACGATTACGCAGATTGGAAGGTACGAGGAGCCCTCGCGGTTCGTCTCGAGATGAAGGGAAAAATGAGATTGAGAGAGGCGAGGCTATGTTCCTCATAAGAAGTCAATTACGAGCAAATGTAACTCTCGATGGCATTTGCACGAGCCGTCATAAAAATTCATCGAGTATTATTATCTCACATATTTCGATTCATTGCAATCTTTATAAAAGATTAGTAAATTATCAGTCAAATCATGCGATGCATTTAAAAATACAAATTAAGATACAAAAAATGACTTCTTAAATCAAATTAACCAGTATGTTCATGTATAAGCAAAAATATTAATGGTAATTTTGTTTCAAAGATAGTTTTTGATTTGACTGAATTTATGTTGATGCAAATATTACTTTGTACTCAATTCAAGACTTGCTCAATAAAAAAATCTTACATCAATACAAATTCACACTCAAATCAAGACTAAAATCTTCGAAACAAGCCTACAATATTTTTAATTCTATATGAGCGCATTATAGTTGATTTAAGAATAATCTTTTTTTTACAATGTCGCAGAAAAAAAGATTTATTGTTGTAATATGATGGATATATGAAAAATGATTCAATATGATAAATTGTCAAAAGTTAGGAAATATATAATTTTAGAACAAATTATAATTGCAAAGTAATTACGCAAATTACACAAATATTAAACTATTTATTAGAAATAAAAAGGAAAAAAAGCAAGAAATATTGTAAAAATATATAATTGTAAAGATGTTAAAATTACACGATCTCAAGCGTCTGGGTCTGATTATCTGTGTTATTTTCCTGACTTTATTTATGTCTACTAATTAATCTGGGAATATTGCTAGGCGGCGTTTTCCGAATAAAGTCTAATGGAAGGTCTCGAAAAGCTGACGATTACCGGGTTCTGCGTCGACGATGCAACACGGTGTTATTTTATTTTCTGGCAAACGACCCGACTTCCGGTCCCGCTATGGAGCCCAGATATTATTACGAGGTCAAGAACGCTCGGGGAAAACCAGTTGAGACCGTATTTGTAATCCCGGCACATAACGAACGGCGACACGCAATCAACGAATTAAATGAGTCAAAGATCTAAATGATACACGTGTAATAATATCTAATTTCCGATTTAATCAAGAATTTTAACACGTAATTCAATATTTATAACATTTGATGATAAAATGTTTTAGAGATACAAGTATAGAAATTTATACACACAGATATATAAATATATAAATAATATATCATATTTCTATTATTATTACACGATATAATTATTTTAATGTAATTATTTGTAATACTGTACTTTTTCAAATATATATATTTTTAAAATCAATATTATTAAGGAAGAAATACAAAAATAATTTAAAGGTTAATTCTTATAGCGAAAACAATTCTTTATACTATCAACTTATTTAATAACAAAAGAATAAACGTTCTGACTTTATCATCAAGTCATCAATATTGTTCGCAATTTAAAATTCACAAATAATTAAATCTTAAATACCGATATCAAATAAAAATATAAAGTTATGTCATTTACTTTTAAAATGTACAAAATAAATTTTCGAATAAAAAAATTTTATATTTTGTCATACTGCCGTTTGTTTTTTTTTCAAGTCGCTAAAATACTGGATTTTTAATAAATATATAGATTCTATTTATAACACAATTAATTTGGCGTGAATCGCGCACGCGAACGAACGAATGCCCCGGCGGTGGTAAATCGACGTTACATCTCGTTACATTCTTTCGCTTACAGCACTTACAGCTGCTCGCCAACAATGCACCACAGGACGTATTTTTATGCAGTAATAATCGAGCCGCGGGGAGCAATCACGCGGAGTGGCGGGGTCTTAAATGTTTTCCATAATCGAATCGCTTGCGACCTTTGCTCTCAAAGGACTATGAGTCCTGGATTTCTGTCTTTTGAAAAATTCCCGTTTTTCCTGCGTATATCAGTAAAACAGTTGTTGTGTTATGTTTTTAAAAATACAAAATATAATTAGTTTACAATTTAATGATGGTGACCAATCATCCAAACTAAGAGGGACAGTTCCAAATTTTAATTTTTCATTCTATTTAACGTATCCCAAATTTAGTCCCAAATTAAGGACATAAATTATCTTTTAAATGTAAAAATAATAAATGTGAAATATATAATTTTCAACTAATGCGTGACGAATTTGATTTTTTATTTAAAAATCCAGATATATTATTCATAAAATACATTCAGAAGTAAAATTGTAGAAAAGTACGATTAAAAAAATAAAATGTTATCCCTTTACTTGATGTAACTTTTGTAACACCTATAATTTCATATAATGTTATACATTAAGTATTATTAGTTACTTACAAATATAACAATACATATAATTACTCACATACATATAATTACTACTTCAATATGTGTTTTATTAACGATTATTTAAAAAATATTTACCCATTAAAATTTAATTACAACAAGTGTTTTTGAAATTGTTTTTAATGTCTCTTTTTCTTTTCTTAAGGACTTGATCACTTTACATTTAGTTTACATTGAAATCTTTCCTGCATGCCTTTATGTCTAAATTAAATCTCAAGGCATTCTTATCTCTCGCAGCAAATGCGAGGCGATAAGAGTAGTTCCTGTTCACAACAGAAAGGTTCTTTTCCGCGCAATCTTATGCATATTAATGCTTCTAGATAAGGCAAGGCGGTATTATGCGTTAAATCTTACGCGATGTGCATATTAACATAAGTATGAAACATAAGCAGGAAAATACGTCGAGTCTTCCGACGCAAGAATATTTATAACACACGTGATGTCCTTTACCGTTTCCTCGTAAGAATATCGCGAGTTTTATACTCGTGTTATATTTTTAGATAAGACTGCAACTTTATATCTTTTTTCTTTTATATAAAAGCGAAACTTATTTATAACAAATGTAACTTATGATAAATCAAATAAGAAAACGCCAAATACGATCGAGGCTAGATATTGATGCTCAATAATATTTTTTACTATCAACTCGATGAGCAATTTAATTTATAAGATTATTATTTCAATTTGTAATTGCAAGTTCAACAATAATCGGCGCACAGTTTATATAATTAAAAGATGATTTAAGAATTTACATAAAAAATTTACATAGAAATATTATTAAATACCAATATCTATAGCCTTGTCTTTTTGTCACTTTCTCACTTATTTCATTTATTCATATATCTTGTTTAACTTAATATTGTTACTTGTAATAAAATTCGAATGAAATTGTCACATAAAATTCTCATACGAATATTCTTCAAATAGACTAAATCGACGTATAATTGTTTTCTTAAAAATCGTGGGCTTACCATTTCAAATGGAAGTGATGAGCGTTTCGTGTTTTCAAAGTTGTTTTGTTGTAATCAAAGTAAAATAAAAAATCATGACGACATTAAAATGACATGAAAATAGTTATAAAACGATCATTAAAAGTCACTTATTAATTAGTCACGATTCATTTTAATATCATTTTAACATTATTATATTGTTCTGCTTGGGTAATCGCAATGATATCTTCGCCTTGCATCTTTAGCGTCGCGAAACGAATCGTCAAGATATGTATATTCCGAGCGGCAACGAGACGCGCAAAAAGTCGTCACGACGAGTATTGGCGAGGAGAGGAGTGGACGACATACAACATCGTCATTAGTCATCACCGTCGCCTTCCTCGTTCTCACGAGGAAAGAACAGTCGGCAACATTTGTTTTTCTCTTTCTGCGCACGGGCGTGACGATCATTATCGTCGCATAATGGATCGTCGTAATAGGCGATATTTAAACTGTAACGCGCCAGCACCGTGTAACCCTTTCTCATTTGCATTAGCGAACGGAAAAAAGCAAGAGTGCAGAAAAAGAAGAAAGAGACGAGCGAGCGCCGCGAGAAAAGGGGTGAAAAATCGACAAGGGCGGGCGAGCGAAGAACATATACCTAAATATCCCCGAGATAAACGACCGGCTATTTCACCGGCCCTTTTGTTTCTCGATGGGCGTCACCAGCAGCGCCTTTTTGCGCCTGGTCCACTATATTGGGGCCCGTTAACGTTTATTGTCAATGGTAAAAAAAAACGGCATATGGTCAGCATGGCGTATCGTCCTTTATCTCTCGGTCCAGTTCTATACGCTTAATTTTTACGGATGTGCACAGGATGTGTGTGTGTCTCCGCAGGATCATTTCCGACTATAAATTCTGTGGGCCCTCAAGACAATGTTTGAATAACGACCCGTTGCAAACTAAAGTGTAAACACAATCGTTGCATCACCTTGATCTGAGGACACATAAAAGTCTCAGAAAATCATTCTCGGGATTCTGTAAAGTTCATTTTTCTTCATTACATTCCTCGTAATTCTAATAAAATTTACTTTGCACTTTTAAATTTACCTTTTCTCGATTTTTTTTGCATTTTTCAATTGATTTTTTTTGCATTCTTTTAGGTGAACTTTTTTAAACTGATTTTAACTATCTTTCTGTTTGTGTGTATGTGTGTGTGTGTGTTTCTCGAATCTTTCTATTTCGAAAAATAATTTTAGACTCAATACTAGAACGATGAAAGATAATATCGCAATGCAGTTATTTTTTTTTTAATTTAACCTTAAGATTTGTGGGTTTCGTATATACCGCTTTATTACGCGGATCAGCTCTCTCTTCTCTCATTCTTTTTCTGTTCGCTAAGCAAAAGGTTAAAAGCATCGTCATTATCAGGCACCGCACGCGCTTTCTCTATCGCGCGTTTATCTCGATCGCGAATAAAATCTCTCCCTTAATTATTACGTCGCCCGACAGGGCACGTCGATGGGCACAATGCACGAGGGCACGTGTGGCCGCTCTTTATTCCCTCGCTCATTGTCGATTAAAACAAAAAGAAAGCCGCGGGTCGTCCCGTAAACAACATGCCGCGTTCCGTGTGCAGGATCTAATGAATCGCTTCCGTTCCATTTCGTCTCCTTTAGGACACCCGACACGAAAGAAGCCGTAGGGTCAGGAAAAATTTTGGAATCATGAATAACGTAATAAGTGAACAATGAACGAAGTGGTTACATTTTTTAACATAATTAACATGAAATATTTTCAATATTAGAATAGCTCTTAGTTTTCAGTTTTAATTACTTTTAATTGTTAATTGAATTCGTATTATATGTCATATATATTCTCTAAATTTCGTGGAGAGAAATCTCACTTGAAAAGACTGAAAATTGAGCCAATCTTGAAAAAAGAATAAAAATACTACTACTCTTGTTCAAGAATAGCACATTTTTACTCTTTTTAGAGTAAGATTTACTCTTTTGAAATGAGATTCACTCCAAAGGAATAAAATCTTAATTTCTCTTTTGGAGTGTAATATTACGCAGGGTAGATGGAACCTCCAAAAAAGGGATTAAGATTTCACTCCTTCGGAGTAAATCTCATTCCAATCATTCCAAAAGAGTAAATCTCACTTTAAAAAGAATGAAAATCTGCCACTTTTGAACAAAAGTGGTCGTATTTATACACTTTTTTTAAGACAAACTAAATTTTCAGTCTCTTCGAGAGAGATTTTACTCCACGAGATTTAGAGAGAAAACTTTTTAAAACTTTTAGAATGAATCTCGCTCTAGAAAGTGAAATTTCACTTTTAAATATTAAAAACTGATCTCTTCTTTTTCAAAACTAACTCAGTTTCTATTCTTTAAATTTTACTTCAAAGAATTTAGAAAGTAACTTTAAAAATGGTAAAAACCATGAAAAAAATTGCGGAACTTTTTAAATTTTAGGAAAATCGAATTCTCTTTCTAAAATGTTATCTAGGTTAAACTACGGATAAACTATAGAAAAAAATATGCAAAAACTGCGAATTTCGAAAATCTGAGAAAGAACAAAGAAACTATGAAAGTTCTAACAGGTTACTAGGACTATCTGTTCGACCTTTGCGAGAGACAAGGAGATTTATGAGCCATTATGTCCTGTGTGACTGGCGGAGCGGCTTCGAAGCATCTGGCGGCATTTAACGGATTTCTATGGCGCTAATTGCCGCTAGTGCCTACTAATAGCAACGTGGCTTTTACTTTCCTGTCGTTTATGAGTTATAACAAAAGTTATAACAAAGTTACGCGAAAGAACGACCCCCCAATCTTGAAGAATATTCAAGTCGGCAGTGCGAGATTTATTGTATTTTTTCGATCTGCGATGATGAATATAATTAAGCTTCAAAAATATGAATAGATAAAATAACTTAATTGTTTTATTTTTCATTTAATTGTAAATTTAATAAAAATTAAAGTCACTTTAACAGAATTTTATTTGGTATTTAATGTTTAAATACTTGTACTTGATACTTTAAATATTTGTACTCCTAGAAGTTTCGAAAAAAAATCACATACGATTAAAATTTTATTAAGAAAAAATTGACCTTAAATAAATCAAGAAATCCATTTCCAGATTTAGATAATTTCTTGATGGATTTTTCATGTATTATATTGTAATGGTTTGCATAAAAAATACAAACTTATAATTGTAATATATAAAATAAAATAACAAATTGATTGTTTTTTTCAAATGTAATGTAAAGACTTACAAAAATTACGAACAAAGTTATTTAATAGTAATCGGAATACTTCCAGACATTCGCGAAAGGAGCAGCGCGCGCAGTTTGCAAAATGGCGTCGCGACGACGCTGCTATCGATCGCGATGGCGACGCCGAGAGGCGTCGGCCACAGCGTCGGTGTATGAGATTGTTAGTTGCCGAATTTAAAGAGAAAGCCCATCGAGCTTTTGCAGTCTTAGAATAAAATATCGTTTTTTTTTTATTTTAACTGCATTATTGAAAGCTGCATTTCTTAACTGAAATTGCGGAATTTTTCTAAATTTTAGGGGGGAAAATCGAACTCTTTCTAAAATATTTATATGACCAAGTTATGGAAAAAATTGTAAATTTCAAAAAAATTTAGAAAAAAACAATAAAAGAAACTGTTTTTTCATGCGATCGTACTAATAATAACGCTACATGCCCGTCGTTACGTCAGACGTTACGTATTATGTTTGAATCCCTTTGATTTCTAAGCCCTTTAATTTTCAGCCCATTTCATGGACAACAAATTTGTTCGTTCGACACGAAGATAAATTGGGCCAGGTTGAAAATGGACCCCCGTGGTGGTGCCCCAAGAATTCCTGGGGCCGGATGCGCGGGTGACACGTCGGCACCATTGTTCGAGAAGTGGCCGGATACTGACGGATACTAAATTACAGATTCGAAAGGTTGCGGAGCATCTACGTCTGTAACGGTCCCTAATTTGGCCGCTAGTACGAACCAATTACGACCGCACGATAATATTCGGGAACCACCGTTTCAAGATTCGAGCTGTCGGGGTCGAAGGTTCTCACTGAAAGGCAACAGAGAGTCCGTTCTCTTGCCAGTTTGGTAATATTTATGAATTTTACGCAAAAGACTCTGAGGTCATAGAAAAATATGTCATTTTTAAATTCTCGAACTTTTAAGTTCGAAGCCGACGCTTTTAAAGATATTCCTTTTCCTGCAGAGAAGGAATTTTTCTTGCTATGTGAATTCTATTTTTTTCGATAATTAATTAATTTTGATATAAACTTTTATGACAAGGCATTTAAGGATAGATGGCAAAGATAAATGATTGAAAATCGATTGCGGTTTATTGGGGTGAGGTCCACGATAACCGAGATATAGGAATGTTTCGATCTCCAAAAGATTAATCTTCTCAAACAAATCATTTAAAAAATTGTATTAAACCAATTTATTTTGCAAAAAATTGATTTTTCTAACTAAAAGAAGTTATTTTAGACCGATCTTTTTTTGTAAGGAATCGCTTATTTTTTAACTAAGAGAACTATTTCGAAGCAATCTTTTTGCAAAAAATCTATTTCTATAACGAATCGATTTGGAGATCGCATCCCTAAACATCGGTCTTAAAAGATGGTGCCCATTTACCTTGCCGTGTTCCTTGTCAAAATCACAGTCGTTGGGATCGACAGGGTAGTTTCCAGATGCGTTGCCGAAAACAAGCTGGAGGTTGGTGCCTGTTGCCGCAAATGCGATTTCTGTGTGGCCTTCCCGACAGCCATTTTGGAAACGTACTTGACGTTCTTCGATCGGCCGATCTCTATAACCAGTGTATCTCACCTATAAAAAAAATAGAAATATCGCTATATAGCAATTAGCAATATACATAAATACATAATGTATGACATGTTTTCTCAAGAATAACAAATGTAAAACAATCATTAAAATGCATTAATGTGAATTAATTTGAATTTTGAGTTGCGTACACAATTCTAGATTTATATTTATATATTATATACCTACTTTTTTGCTAATTTATTATTACATTCAGTGTATAGATTTACATTTATTATTAGATTTAATATGTAGATAACTATATTAATGATATTTTTAATAACTATATCAATAATCATTAAAATCAATATTTATTTCTTCGCATATGATTTTAAAAAAATACACAAATACTGACCACAAACAATATACATACTTATAGTTCTTTAATGATATAATTTCTCAATGATAAAAATCAATGATTTTAATAATTTCCCATCAATGTTTAAATAAAAATTCATTACTTTCAAATTACTAAAAATCTCATGTCTCTTTATTGTCGTTTCAGTATTGATGAATCAATTGACTTGATGATGTTCGTTGAGAGAAACGAATTTCGATCAAATTCCCACTTCAAATGTTTTTAATTCATGGAGATATGTTAAAATACGAAGTGAACGTAGAATACTAATCCGCTACTCGTGGGTGATCCGCAGTTGGATAAATTCGAAGAAAGGACAACATTCCTACGGCATCGCGTATTCTGTGTCGGCAAGCGACGGAAAATCCTTTGGTGTCCCGATATCTTTCACGTGGCGCATTACGCCACGTAATTCGAAAAATATTCTTCGAGGTATTCGACCGAGATTAATCAGCGAATAATAATGAATGTTAAGTTAATTTCAAACAAAGTGATTAATTCTGGGAAACTAATATAGTAACGATTACACAATGTAATTACGACAAGTATTGTTTAAACCTCTCCGTTTGGATTATTATTTTTATTCAGTGTCTCAATATATATTCTCCAAAATAGTCTTTGAAGACCAATTACTAATAATCAATATTGATTGATTTTATAATATTTAACTTATTTTTTATTTTTTTCTAGTTATACATATTAATTAGGAAAAACTGAAAAGTAAATTAAACCGAGATTAAATCTACATTATATTAATCTACATTAGTGGAAATGGGCTATTAATAGGATAATTCCACCAAAGTAGATTTACTTCAATCTTGGTCCAACTTACTCATCTTTTTCTATTTCTTAAGCCGTTTCTACAGATATAGATTAACTCTTGATTTAATGTATTTTTTATCTTCTTCTAGTTCTAAGAATTAGAATAGGACAAAACATAAAATTAAAGCTAATTCGAGATTAATGTTAATTGACATTAATAGAAATGTACATTGGATCTGGGGGGTTCCAATGTAAGATTAACTTTATTCTCGATTTTAATTTACTTTTTATCTTTTTCTAATTCTAATTTCTCTAATTCTAAGAATTAGAAAAAGATGAAGAGTAAATCGAGATTAAAATTAGTCAGTTCAATTTCTTTATCTTTTTCTAATTCTAATTTCTCTAATTCTAAGAATTAGAAAAAAGTGAAGAGTAAATCGAGATTAAAATTAGTCAGTTCAATTTATTCTTTATCTTTTTCTAATTTTAATTTCTCTCTCTCTCTCTCTCTCTCTCTCTCTCTCTCTCTCTCTCTCTCTAATTCTAATAATTGGAAGAAGAGAAAGAGTAAATGAAAAAGGATAAAAACTGAAATTAAAGTTAATCTTACATTGGTTGAACCGAGATTAAAGTTAACTCACGTTAGTGAAAATTAATCTTTAAAGTTTACATTGATAGAAAGGGGCGATAAATTGGAGAACCGTTATATATAATAAGGTTGTCGACTGTAATGTTTGTACAGCTCGCATATTTACAAACAGAATCCAATTTAATACATACGTTGAGTATTATAAAAATGAAAGTAACATGCCAAGTAAGTTCCTTCGACGTTTTCTTTATAAAAACTCATGACGTGCACTTTTTCGCTTCCTTTAGATTTTACTATCAAAGATATGCGTTCGATGTTATGTTTTTATGTGTTTATCAAAACGAGTGTTTCTCGATAACATTAATAATATTAACGTATCCAGTATGCTTATTTTACGCGTCTTTCCTCTATGGACTCACCTCGCTTTCGCGACTCAACCTTCTGAACAGCTCGTCGCTCTCAAACTTGGCCTTCTGATCGGGCACAACGCGCGGCATCTTGAAGACGAGCCGGGGTGGCCGCGGCTGTTCGTACAGGCCCATTCCGTCGAACGGCAACACACCCACCCCTGCATGCTCGCTCATTGCGTGCATCATCTTCGACGCCGCGAATTTGCACCGGACTTCCTGGACAACACTATTTCCTCGTCCTCCTCGCGGATGTCACCGAGATCGACTGGATTGTACGACACTATCGTTAATAGCTATTGTATATATATATATATATATATATATATATATATACGATCGTACTTAGAGAAAAAAAATGAAAAGCTCCGAAAGTAGTTAAGTGACCACGAATCACCTTGTATCCTCTTTTGCGCGATTCACCACGCTCGATTCACAAGATAACCGCAAGGAGACACTCTCGCTGCCAGCCAGGACACGCACAATGTGGCGCTTCAGTGAAGACTGGAGCATCGAACCGAAAAGCGCACGGAGTTCTCCCACCAAGTCTCACTCGCTCCTGGGAGCTTGGAACCGCCTCTGAAGTCTGGACCGCCCTCCAGTTCTCCCTCTCTCAGTCACTGAATCACTGAGCTTCGTCTAGTCAGCCAGCACGGCTCCCGATTCAACCCTCTGGAGGCGATATCGTAACACTCGGAACAGCGAGCTTGCACCCCGATGCCGAGGGTGAGAGAAGAAGGGCGATTGTGCCGGAACAATCTGGTTTCATGATTTTATAAATGGACGGAAGAACGTTAGCCTCGACTCGCTCTTGCGAGCCGTTTATTTTCTAAATGCCTTGAAATACGTCTTATTTTCTTTTAAACAGGAGATTGAGATCGGGAATAAACGAGCTTTAACGTAAGCTTTATCAGAAAATCTTTATTGAAATTTAAATGCGTTAATTCAAACGCTTCTATTGTCTCGTTCAATAATTACGATCTCGTGATGACGTTATAAACATGAATTATACATAAAAGTTTTATTTAAAAAAATAATAAATCGATAAATAATAACTGATAGTGCTTCATGGACTGATTAGATGATTATATAATATTCTTTTTAGAGTGATCCAAAATAAGGAGCGTCAGATTGTTCGAAATTTTTGACAATTTTTTATGACGAATTAAATAAATGTATTGTACGAAAGTAAAGTTCTGAATTTATATGTATAACATATAAATATATTTATATAACATATAAAGAATAAAAATGTATACTTTTTATTCAAAATGCTTAGATAAATATTATATATATATTGTATACGTATATATTATATTTATATGAACTAAAAAATTTAGTTTTTTTGCTAATAAAAGCTGCAAAATAGTTTATTTTATTATTTTTTATTTAATCTAAAGGTTTTTGTAAAGGTTTATTCCATAAAACGACAAACTTCCTAAAGATTTCTTGTTAAAATTTGCTACGATCGGATCACCAAAGTCGAGATATTACTGTAAACAAATTTTTTCGTTGACTATGAAAAAAAAACAAAGTATATATATATATCGTATATTTATATAAATATTTGTCAATAAAAAATATTTTTTTACTCTTTATATGTTGTATAATAAATATTGCTCAAAACTTTCGTGCATTTCAGTTCGTCATACAAAAATTTGACAAAAACAATCTATATATCTTAATCTTTATAACACATATAAAAACTACACCCAACAATAATTTCTAAAGCGTTTGAGGTTTAAAATGTAAGTAAACCTTCATCTTACGGCGACAGATAAAGAAAGAAAGTTCAAAGATTTTACAGTTAATATAATATTTTAAAACCTCATAGAATCAATTGTGTACAACCATCTAAAATTTTTATTTTGGGCCCAAATAATCCTTTGCTATAGTTAGGGATTGATATATTAAGAATTGTAAAAAAGTTCATTTAGAAAAAATTCATTTTAAAAAATTGATGATTTTTTTACTTCTCTCTTTTAAAATTAATCTCTCTTTTAAAGTATTATAAATAATCCTCGATAAATCTTTTGCAATCAATTTTTAATCAACAAAAAATCATTTTCTACGATATAATCTATGTAACCCTTTGTTATAGTTGAGAGTTAATATTCCAAAAATCGTAAAAAAAAGTTCATTTAGAAAAAATTGATTTTTTACTCAATCTCTCTCTCTCTCTCTCTCTCTCTCCTAAAATCCAGTGTTATAAATAATCCTAAATAAATATTTTGCAATCAGTTTATAATCCAACAAAAATTATTTTCTATAACACGCAATTGACACAATCTATGTGAATAAATAAATAACAGAACTTTTTCCTATTTCATTTAATAAATAGAACAAAGATCTGTTATTTGTTCACATTTACACAGATTGTGTCGTATAGAAGACATGACATTTCAAGGACTTGGCACTTGAAAGTTTCTGCAAAGAGAAATCGAAACGGAACTGTGAAAAATAGGGATATGCTTGTTATTTCCTCAAAACCATAAAAATGTTTTTTACGCTCTTAACAATACGAAGTATTGTTGACTCGCTGTTGGGTTTACAAAGCAATATACTGGATCGGCAAGAGTGTCCGGATTGGCTGGCAGAGTAATACTAAAATGTATCCTGCAGGGATACGGGAAATACGTGTTGGATGGAGTGGAGGGGTGATGCCCATTTCGGTCGCTGGATGCCTGCTTAGATAATATAACACCGCGTATATCCCCTCGAGGGAGAAGAGATCTTCATCGTCTCTCTCTCGAGTGGCGAGGCTCATCCATTTGAGAGGATCATTGTCGAGGATCCGCGCGCGATTAAGATCGACGACCCTCCGGCGTGCGCGATCCATGGCGTTACCGGTCATGGATACCCATTTATCCCCTTTTTTTCTCCCTTTTTATCTCCCCTCTCTTACGCTCTTGAGCGCCGACAATATTACAGCTTCGATTCTCCGGTTAATCCAACTGTTCCGTTTCCAGATAGCACAGAGAGTCGGAAAAAATTCTTTTTCGATTTCCCGACTTACAAAATAAATTCCTATTTCGTCTTATTTTTGTTCTAAATATTCCTGAAAGTCTCAAAAAATTTTACTGTTACATCATCAAAAAAAAAGCATTTTGAGCTCTTTTTCAGGTTCAAAAGATATTCTTTCTCTAATCTTTTTGTATTTCTTATGCACATCCAATGAAAGATCTGCTTTTTCTCATATGATGATGCAAAGAGCTCTCATTGAATACGCTCGTCGCATCCAGTGAATAACATGCGTTAGTTTTGTATGAGAATTAATCACATTTTGATTTTTATGCAAATTTATATATATATATATAAATGTTTTTGTAGTTTTTTAATTCCTTTTGAGTTCATTTCAAACAGATTACGTTAATTCGTAAAAATCGTAAAAAACTTAAAAGGTGAACACCTTTCGAGTTTAAATGAATCAGATATATTATCTGGATTCGTCTTTTGTATATTTAATACGTTCAAAGGAATGGATATCTAGACATTTTAATACAGTCTTGAATAAAGTAGGTACGTATGTCATTTCAATATGAAATATTATACTCACCCACAAAAAATATGAGCCATTATTGATATAATGACCGTATTTTTTGCGGGTGAGTTTATTTTCATAAAAATTGCTAAGGTAAAATAACGGAATTAATCCATCATTGCACTTTTATTACTGTTTTTTGTAGCGGAGTGCATTTTACAAAGTTTTTTCATTTTAGAAATTTTCAAGAAATAAAAGAAGGTAACATCGGGCGAATCGCAAAACTGGAGATAACCACAAAAAATTAATCTTCCTTCATTCTGTTCTTTCATTGTATTGGTTGCTCGGACTCATTTTTTCTGATTCCCAGGTATGTTTCCGAGAAACAATTTTATTGCTATATATAAGAATAGGACAAAAATGTTTCTAATATATGCAATACAAAATAAAAGAAAACTTTCGGTCAAAGGAAAAGTCAAGGTCTTAAAAGAAAAGAAAGTTTCTTTTAAATTTATCAACTTGTAATATTTCAATTCTTTTGTTTCTTTTATTTTTTTCAATTTAAAGAAATATATCCATATCAAAGATTGTTTGTCCTTTTGTTTTTTAAATATCACAGTAGGTACGAATTGTTCTTTAAAATTCTTATTTTCCGCATAAATGCATTTTGCAGAAGTGTCTAAAAAAATAAGGATTTTAAAATAAGAATTTTCCAAATGTTATTAATAATATCTAAATATGTAATTATTTGCTTAAAGACGGAAGTTGTAAAATTGTTATAAAATGATAAAATAAAAATATTTAATGTCGAGCTCGCAAGTCGTCGCTCATGTTATCTTTCGAACGACGTTCGCATGAATATCTAAGCATGACGAAAGAGAAATTTCTCGCTTGTCTCCGGATCGAGATGAGCGAATCTCCGCCCCTCGCCGCGCACTATTGGTCCAGCAGCCTCTGCCAATCGCAGCATCTTTCTGTATCCGCGAAGGGAGGAAGTGCACGCACGATGCACACGGGCGCACACGCGCGCACGTGCGTGCGTATGACGTATTGTTAGCTGCGTATATAGATACGCTCGGGCAAGAAGGGCAAGGAAACATGGCTCGACACGGACAGACACGGATTCGTTTTCCTACGTCCGTCGTTTCGAAAGATTCTTCATCCATTTTCTACTTTCAGAGATGTATACATGTGTACGTGTGCGTCTACACCCAAATCTTGTCGTAACTGTATAATTTGCAATTCTACTCGCGCAGGCTTTTAGGGAATCTAAAATAAATGTAGATTTATTCTTCAGAAACTTTATATAAATTTCCGTAATTAAATTTGTAGTCGCATCTTGTATGTATACATATATCGATTGCGAAATTTTGATTAAGCACGCATTTAAATTTTATAAGTAATATAGAAATAATTGTATATAATGATTCAGATAGAAATAATTATATATAATGATAATATACTTGCAAACCTTGATCACTATATTGATCTATTAATCTATATTAATATATTAATAGATCTATATATCTATCTATGTATATTTCAATAAATTTATAATAAAAGCTAACTTCATAATTTTATAAAAATTTTACAATTCCTTCCACTTTATGTGTAGATATTACAGTTAGATGTATACACATAAAAAGAATAATTATACTGAAATATCTAAAAATTTAATTAGATATAGAAAATAATTTTATTGGATCATCAAAATAATTACAGAGGAATCTGAAATATAATGAAGCGCTGCAAAAGATTTCGATATTTTAGTTACCAATTTAAGTGTCCTACATAATTATTTTAATAGTCTAACAAAATTATTTTTAGATATATTTTTAGCTAAATTTTTAGATACTTCAACAAAACTGTCTTTTCCGTGCAGATATTATTAATTGCGTTTAAATTTCTGTCTATAAAAACCTCACTTTAAAACTTTATGTGTAATTTAAAAATCTTTTTCAATTTTCTGGACATTATTTAAATTTTTATCTATCGAAAATCTCACTTTAAAAAATAAAATTTTGTAATTATAAATTCAAAAATCATTTTTAATTTTTTGGACATCATTAATTAAAACAACGATAAATACATAAACATACTCGCAATAAAAGCCGTACGCTTCTCGAGGGACGACGAAGATCAATATCGCGGACGTTTCCGCGTTGCCAGAGAAACTTGAATACTCGCGCTATATACTGCAAACACCCGCGTTATGAAGCATGCAGGATGTCGAACCGAGGAAGGATACAAAGCGAGAACGAGCTTTCCTGGCAACGAAGGGCGTACGAGCGTCACCGTTCTAGAGTGAGCACTCATGAATTATAAACGTTACTCTTGATTCAACTCTGTTTAATATTTTATCGGTCAATGTTTCTTTCATCGGGACCTCTCTTGATGAAAGCTCTGAGAATCTAACTAAAACCTCAGTGCTAAAAGATATTTTCGTAAAGGCAATTTTCGAATAAAAAACGATAAAATAAATAATCGCGCGAATTTATGTTATTTACAGAAGCTTTTTATAAAGATCATTTATATGTCAAACGATATAATTATATGCATTACATTCGTGCAGTTTTTATGTTAAGCTTAAAATTTTTTAAGGAATTATGTTGTAATTTTTAAATAGCGGGGATTTATTTTTAAAATCTTACTGAGATCTCATTTTTAATGAGATTTATTATAGTTCATTATTTCATTGTATTCCTTGTAAATTATACTGTTTTAGTTAAACCATTAAAGTGGTTTTTCTGTAAAAAAAATTTAAAACGAAGACATTCCAAAGAACATCAAGTCAAAAGAAAGTCAAAATGACTTTATTTTAATGCTATGAAAATCAAAATGATGATTTTTTTATTAGAAAATTTTAATGTTTATTAACGTTAACATAAAGTCGTTTTAATTTTTTATTAACTTTGTGTTCCTTAGGATAGAATACAAATTGTACCATTCGTGTATGAAATTAGTCGATAAAAATGAAAGAGACAGGGCGCGAAGACGGCCAAGTAATTTCTATCTTTTTTTATTTCAATCACAATATCTTAGAAAGAGAAGAAAATTGGCCGTTTTTTAAGGATTTGGCTCTCTTTCTCTCTCTTTTTTTTTACCACAATTGATATGATTTCTTTGTTAGATATCGATGGCACAGTCCATACTTATGTCTTTGATTAAAAAAACCAAGCTAAAAGACATACATATTAGTGGGAATCTTCAAGATTTACTGAAGATAGTTATCTTTTTTTCCTCCTAATTCTAAGTGACAATGTCACAGCATGAAACTTAAAATTTATGATTGCAACTCGTGTTGTGCTTTGCAGGTAAAAACAGCTAGACCGACGGTAGATGTGAACCCACCAAAGGGCAGACCTCACGTTTCGTTCAATGCGAAGAGATTGCAGCTGGAACGTGAACGGCAGGAGCGGATTCTCAAGGACAATTTCATCCTGCGGAAGAAACTCCGCGAAATTATGCACCGGAAACGACGAGTCGCGGAAGACACTCAAAGGGTCCAATGGCAGGAATCTAGATGCGTCAGAGTTCGTTAAGGAGATCTCGACAGAATGCTTATTTGCCATTGTACTACTTGTGATTTACATTGCATATAAGCTCGTATATTTTATGTGCAATATGAAAAGTAACAATTCTAACGAACAATCAATCTTTAACGAACCTTTTTCTATCTTGATACAATCCTTTATCTATGCCACTGTGGATTTCTAATAAATGCTTTCAGTAATATTTCCAAAACTGTATTTTCGTTCTTTCCTATTTTCGAAATCAATAATTTGTGTATTAAACCGCGAATTTAAATTACTAACGTAGTTCATATTACGACGACTTATTTACACATTTTTTTATTCTTCTGAAGATAAATTATGCAATATTTTTTAGGTCATTTTTTGCAATATAAAATTTAATTAATTTCATTTGTATCGTGCGCTGATATATTTCGTTTAATTGATTTAATTGATATTTTAATTGCCATTTACTTTGCTAAACTGAATTAAACTATAAAACTGATATTATTAAAAATCGTTGACATCAATTTGTCTTTTGTTTTAAAATTCTAATCGATATATGAATTATTTGATATATCATCATTAATGCATCAAGGAGAGAGGTTAGAGTTTTGCAAATAATATTGTATTCTCTTTCAATGATAAAGTAAGCATTTCTTGCATTAATATATATTCTAGATCTACATATATATTTCTAGTTATTTGAAAATTTTATATTCGTTAGGATACATACGGATAAATCTTCTGCCAATTTAATAATCTTCATATATACCAATGAAGAAATGTTATTCTATTAAACTTTTAAGAGTAAAATCTCTTAAAGATGGAAAATTGTTTCTTTTTAAAGACTGACAATTTTCACTCTTCAGAATAAGATTCCACTCTAAAGAATTTAAAGAGTTATAAATTTCTATTATAATGTTACAAATAACTTCAATAAATCCAATCTATGATTATTATATAAAGTCATTATTATGTATGCATTCTTATTCCTTAATTTGATTAAGAACAAATGGAAGACAAAACCTACGATGAGGAAAAAGCCGAAGAGAAGCTTGAGGAGGAAGATCTTGCTGAAGAGGAAGATCTTGCTGAAGAGGAAGATCTTGCTGAAGAGAAAGATTATGGAGAAGAGGCCCAATCTGAATACAAATCAATGATTTCGTTGGACGAGGTCGAGCGTGATACACGCATGTTGACACACACTGAGGCCGGTGAGTGCCTTCACAATTTAGGAAAATGTATCACGTTGTACGAGTATGCCTATCTCAACCTGGATGCCTCGGATAGAGGTCTTACGGATATCAGCATGATAGCATCCTTCAAACACGTTCGTTATGTGAACGTATCGGGAAACAGATTGACATCAGAAGCACTATGTGCACTCGAGACGATACCATATCTGCAGACACTGCGAGCGGACCGAAATTGTCTGACCAGTGTGGAGTTAAAGCCAATGCCCTATCTACAGGTGACCCCATCACCCTTTGATTCTCGTTCAAATGGGATTTAAATTCATCGAGAAATCCTACATGTAACAAATACATACTAGTAATGTCCATTTCTATCAATGTAATTTAATTGTAATCACAGTTCAACTTACTCTTCATCTTTTTCTGATATTCTTATTATTAGAATTATACAGAAAAAAGATTGTTCTTAAATCAACCATAATATATTTATATGTATACAAGCAAAATATTGTAATTTTGCTTTAAAGATTGTAATTTTGATTTGATTTAATTTGTATTAATGCAATTATTTTTGTTGAGCAAGTCTTGAATTGAGTGCAATATAATATTGCATCAACAAATTCAATCAAATGTAAACTAAAATTTTTGAACCAAAATTACAATATTTTTGTTTATATACAAGCATAGTATGATCGATTTAAGAATAGTCTTTTTTTTCTGTAATAGGAAAGGATAAAAGATAAATTAAATAGAGATTAAATAATACTTACTAATTGTAAGATTACTTTGGAAATATTATTGTCTGAATTTTATTATATTGTAAGTCTGAAAGTAATCGGCGCATAGTCATATATCTCAGATTTATTTAAAATACATATAGATTTATTATTTCAACATCTAGCTGACTTTGATCATAATAGATGTTTCTCTTAAGCGAAACACGATGATTTTTTACTGGATTACTTTTAGTAAATTACTATACAGAAATTCTGTGTGATGCCATTGTAATAATTTACTAAAACGCAAGCAATCCAGCAGAAAAAAAGCATCGTGTGCCGCAGGTTTTACTTAGTTGTTAAGGAGAGAGACTAAATATTTTCAGAAATTAAATATTTTTATCAAAGTTAATTTACATTAATTTTATAATTGGACATAAGACGATTTAAAAAATGTAGGAACTTACTCTAAACTGGAATAAGATAACGGATACATCTGGCATCCGTCATAAATCGCTCGAGCGCCTGGAGTTGAACCATAACGATATTCATACAGTGAATGTGGATCCTCAAATCCTCGTAAACTTGAGGATTTTGGAGCTACGCGGCAATGCACTCATCAGTACTGCAGGTGAGACACACAAAAATGAGATCCCATTACACATACTGCATACTTTTATTGATTGTGATTTAACGTTTTCTTATGTAATTTTTTGTGCTGAATCCGAATCTAGCTGCAGAATTGCTCTATCACGTCAAGAGATATTCGAGATATCATAATCTAAAACTGTCAAAAAAGCCGTTTTCAACCATATTCGAAATTAAATTAAAAATTGAGAAAATTCTTGTTGTCAAATCCATCAACAATATCATTTATTACTATACAGTCCCTTCAAAATCCATTTTGAATCATCTCAAAGTGATTTTTTTTTTCTGGAGATATGCCAATTTGAAGTTCGATAAATTGTACAGAAATGTATGGAAAATTGTATGGAAAAGTTATTAACTTAACTTTTCCATTATAATGACATCGAAACGACGTCTTTTCGAGGAACTATTTCTGATTGGGAACATGGTCTCTAACGCAAAATGAGTGACTCCACGGCCAATGAAGACAATTAAACGGATGACCTCCCAACCATTTAATTGCTTTTACAATGATTTATGAAATCTGCTGGAGTTTGAAATGTGATGAGAAAAACATATCACATAAACGACGTTCTAATTCACATAGTTTTGATAAAAAAAGAAAAAGAGTTCATAAATCATTGTAAAAGCAACTTAACTGGCCGGGGAATCATCCATGTTGCCTTCACTGGCCGGGGAGTCACTCATTGATCGTAAAAATCTACATAAAAAGGACGATTTTGCTGAAGTATCTAAAAATTTTGCTAAATATAAATCTGAAACATAAATTATCTAAAGACTTTTGTCATCAGATAAAAATAAAACTAAGTAAAGGGCATATAAGAGTCAAAAACAGTAAAACTTTAATAAATACACATCAATATACTAATACTTATGAAAATTTTAACATTCAGTCAGCTAATTGGGAACAATTTCCGTCGGGCAACATACAATTCATCGGAGATGATTAACTTAACTTAGCTTTATTTTTATTTTTACTTGGTTTTTATCGTTTCACTTTATTGCGGGTTGTGGCTGCAATTATAATAAATCTGAAAATGGCTCGCTCAAAAAGCCGAAACATGTAATCGAGATATTTTATTGTTGTAAGACATTTTATATGTTATACCATCAAAAATTTTTAGAATAATAATATCAAGAATAAGTATTAGTATATTGACGTGTATTTATTAAAGTTTTACTGTTTTTTGCCCTTTACTTAATTTTATTTTTATAAACCTGAAAATAATTTTGTTGGATTTTCAAAATAATTATGTGGGACGCTCAAACTGCAATGGTTGCTAGAATTAAAATCTTTTTATAATATTGCTTATCATGTTTGTATTCTTAATTATTTTGATGGTCCAACAAAATTATTTGCAGAGAGAGATCTGTATCTAGCTAAATTAGATACTTCAGTAAAATTGTGTTCTTTCTGTTTGGGATAGAAATGCCAAATATTTTAAACAATTAAGAAAGGAGGATCTAAAGGCTAAGAATTCCGACTTCTCTCCCAATAAAAAATAACTCATTAAATTGATGTCAAATCGACATCAATACAATGATTTCAAAGTCAATACAGTGTTAATTCAATGTCTAATTGATGGTCATTTCTCGTTGGATTCTGAATAATGTTCAAATTCCTTACTTCTCGAAGGAATCTGCTGTCCCAGTCTAACACGACTCTTTCTGGCTGAGAACCAAATCGAGAAGATCGAAAACCTCGAAGTCCTTGTGAACCTGACGACGTTACACTTGCGAAGTAACAAACTCGTGAATCTAGATGGTTTCACCGAGCAATGTCGCAGTTTGAACTATGTGAATCTGCGTGACAACGAGCTTCCGAGGATTTCAGAGGTGAAAAAGCTAGATTGTTTACCAAATCTAGAAACGCTTATTGTCCTGGGGAATCCTTTTTTGAGCGAAGAGGAAGAAGAGAAGGAATATAGACGAATTATTCTGACAATGCTTCCAAAATTGAAGAGGATCGATAAAGATCTTGTGCTAGATCAAGAAAGGAACGAGGCGAAAGTATTACTTAAACAAATACAAAAGAGCAAATCCAAATTTGAAGACTCCGATTTGAGAGATTAAAGATTACGCGTTGAAACAGAGAGACCAGTATTTGACCATATATTTTCATTAAAATATAATTTCATATCTTGAAAGTCTTTTCTTTAATTAATTATCGTCATTGTTGTATGTTCAAAAAATTTCTTATTAATAGTTATTTATTTTTAAAAAATCTCAATTAATGTTTCTCCCTACTTTTATATTATTAATTTAAATTGTAATTGTAAATTGTATTAAGTATTGTCTTCACAAGTTTTAGTATAGATAATTAATATAAATAAAATAACTTTGTATTAATTTAACGAAAATTTTATCGAAAACAAGTCATGTTAATATTATTAATTTAACTCGAAGTGTTTCATCAGTAAAATTCGAACTTTAAAGACATTGAGGCTTTTTTTTGGAATAAAACTACTGAATATTGCGATAATCTACACTATCTACAGTTTGAAAAATATTCAATATTTCTGATACATACACTCTTTACAATTCATAATTCTACCAACTCGCGCCATCTTGTGATGGCAATATGTAGTATCGACGCATTTTCGGAGTTCAGCCTGACTTATCGATCCTATTCAAATTACATTGGGCCGATAAATCAAATTGTTATTATAATCACCGACGAGATACTATTAAAGACCTTGGGCAAATTTTCGGCGATATATAAAGGGCCCCAAAAACCTGAAAGTAATTGAAGAACGCTGACATTATCAACAATTGATATAAATTTGCTATTATTAAATATTTGGCTCATTATTAAATTCATGAATTTTTATTACATAAATGTTCCATAAATAAATATGCGTATTTGTAAAGCTATAATATCTTATATATTGCAGAAAAATTACCATTTTTTTTCTGTTATCATTTCTGTTGATAATCAAACTTTGACGATAACATTGAAATCGAAATTTTAAAGAAAAATCGAGTATTATTGAGTATTTCTAAATGTATAAATATTAAACTAATAAATCATAAAATTAGTACAATAATATCAGTTTTTAATTCTTAATTACTTCAATATTCACAAGAACGCGAATTCCCGTAAGGATGTCGGTTTTTGATAGTATCTCTCGTCGGTGCTACAATTCAGCGAATAAATGTACTGTATCGTTAATGACTTATATAATTCATATATTTATATAATATTATTTATATAATAATAATTATTATTATTATACAATAATAATTGTCATATAATATAATACCAAATCTAATTACATCAAATTAAGTTAATTCATAATAAATATTAATTAAAACGACTGCGTTCAGCAAAGAAAGCAGCTTCGCAACTGTTGCAAAATTCTTTAATATATGATTTATTTATTGGTTTAAATCCAGTAAAGAGTTTAGACTTGCAATCATATTAAAGAATTTTACAGTTGCAGAACTGCTTTTTCTGCACATAGCCAATCGTTCAGGATAATTGTGATTTCATGATTACGCGCATTCGCGATTTTCTAGACTGCCTATTTATCATAATTTATTCCAATAAATTATCCAATCAAACAAATGATCAATGATGTCTCAAAATATCTTAATATAATCATTACTTATCTATTCTATAATACGTAACGACTGAATAAAATCAGAATAATCAACTATTTTCAATTGCCCGTTTTGATTCGAACATGGCTGCTCAATCCGAAAATCTCGTCAGTGATCGTTGCGAACGTAATCGCAATGAAATCGCGAATATGAAACGAAGAATGACGAATCATATCCAGCGCTAATACTAATGTCGACATCATTCGTCGAGCAACAATAATAAATGCATAAATGTACCTTTCGACGGCAATTTCCTTCTCATTTCTGGACCAGGCAAACTCCCGCATTTTCACAAACGACGCGCGCGACAAGAACTAAACGATGAGTTGAGTGCAGTCACGTGATGCCGCGCCAGCGATAATCGAATCTCGAAGATCACGTGATCTGAAACGATCTCGCGTCTCGCCTTCGGCCATCTTCGGCCGCCTCGGCGCAACGTTCTCGCGGTGGTGGTACCGGCATATCGTTTCATAGGTTATCAGGTCGAACGTTCACAGTTCGCAGTTTCGCATTCTCGTTCGCCTTCTGCGCACCGATCCGAGCACAACACATTGAAACACACCATGTCCGGCAAGCCCCCGTATAAAATCAGTAAGTGCCAAATGTCACGAACGATTGAATCACAGCGTATTTCGAAATAAAACGAACGCAGTGTGCACGTGCTCGTGCCCGTTATGGAGCAACGTGAAGTACTCGCCGAGTACGATCACAATCTGTATATCTGTAATGGCACGAGCGCGCGAAATTATTTTTAATATCGCGTTCGATATTAAATTATTAGTACGCAGTATGTCGAGGATGATGATAATGTTATGAATTATATATGCCTGTTAAAAATATTAAAAATATTTAAACTTAACTTTTAACTTTCGGATAATCTTCAGTTTACTAATCGGAATTATAATGGAAATTTCTCGTCAAAATTTTAATGAAACGTAATGGAGTATAAAAATTTTCAGAATGTTAAAATACTAACAACTAAATGGGATTACATTCAACGTTAAAATTTTTATGACGATGATGTAAAGTACAAAAATAACTATTTCATAATGTTGTTGATAATAATATCTGTGCTCTGCATATTTTTTAATATATAATTAAATATTACAAATACGTATTTTGTAACAATGTATTTTTTTTTAAATAATTTTTACCTTTATTTTTTGATAATCAAGTAACTGGAAAAAATATAAGCTCATATTTAACACAGGATAATGTATTATTAATATATTATTATATATATTAAATTATTAATATATAAAATATTTGTTATTATATAATATTACATATAAATATATATTGAAATCTTATAAAATGTATATATATATATATGTGTACATCATTTTAAAAGATGTCA
This sequence comes from Acromyrmex echinatior, assembly GCF_000204515.1. Next base: position 1,601,110 of record NW_011626826.1, on the reverse strand, counting down.
ATGTATGTATAATATTGTACGTATATAATTAATATACAGTGCCCGCCAAAAGTCCTGGGTCACCTGAATAATTTCTAAATGATTCGAGATATAAGACTGAAATTTACAGGGATATAACGGGATCGTAAAATCTATTATTGAACCTCAAAAACATCCACTTTAAAGAGGCCTGAAAATCTTAAATGGCATATAAGTTGAGTGAAGGCTCGTTTGAAAGGGCTTTTCGAGACGAGAACAACGCGGACTGACTGAGGTCTCTAAGATTTTTTTTCGCAGAGTTAGCGGCTCCACATAATAAAAGAAAGGGAACAGAGAATAGAGAATAAGAATTTCAACCTCAATCAGAAATCATGTATTGTGGAATACACAGTTTCCCTGTTCCTTTTATTGTGCGGAGCCTCTTATGATCATTTGAATATTATTATTTAGAAGAAAGAGTTACATCTCTTGTGTGCGTCTTGGGTATCACGTAAATAATTTTTTCATATCGTATGCCGATATGATATGAAACAATAATGTTCCCTCAGAGAGCGATACATTACCTTATCTACTTATCTCCTTTGTTTGCTTTAGTAATTTTCATTCTAATATATTTCTATTGTCAGAAAATGCTTTTGACCAATACGGAAAAGGTGAGCTCCATACATCTGAATAACAATGTTCAAATAATCATAATTATGCGAAAAAAATCATAGAGACTTCGATCAGTCCGCATTGTTCCCATCTTGAAAAGCCCTTTCAAACGAGCCTTTATTCAACTCCACATATCACTTAAGATTTTCCCCTTCTCCCCTCTCCCTCCGGGAATGTTAAAGTGAATGTTTTTGAGATTCAATGATAGATTTTACGATCCCGTTGTATCTTTGTAAATCAATCTTCTTCTCGAACCATTCAGAAATTATTCAGATAGCGCGAGACTTTTGGCGAACATTGTGTATACTTGATTTATATATAGAACTTCTTAGTTTTGACGATCATGATTTTTCTTAATTGGATTTAATTGGAATAAATTCCTTGACAGCTGACCTCTCGCTGGCAGAATGGGGTCGTAAAGAGATCACCCTGGCGGAGAATGAAATGCCGGGGCTTATGTCGATTAGAAAGAAATATGGTCCATCCAAGGTGTTGAAGGGTGCTCGGATCGCCGGTTGTCTTCACATGACCGTGCAAACTGCGGTGCTAATTGAGACCCTGGTAGAACTTGGCGCAGAAGTAAGCATTAACAATTCTTAAGCTGTGATCAGACTAAAAATTAAGATTGAGATTGAATTGGAATCTAATTAATCAGAAGAAAGAAAACCAATTTCAAGTTTAGTAAACTTTGCATTGTTTAATAAAATTTCAAATCTGTTCTCAATCTCACTCTCACTAGTCTGATCACGACTTTAAGGTTTACATGTAAAAAAATTTTAGTTTCATAATCGTAAGATCGAAAGTTCTAACATGAAATCGCAATTTTGATTGTGATTGATCGATTTGTTTAATCATTTAAATTATTAGGTGTTGGAATTAATTCATAGCGTTTTTTAATGAAAGAATGTTATTTATTTCACATGAGCATTAAAAAATACATTAATGAAAGTACTTCCCATCACTTGTAAAACGCTACGAATTAATTCCAACACCTAATATAAACCAATTACAATACCATATTAGCATCTTAAGATATTGTTTAATCTTGAAATACGAACACACAAATTATGAATATTGGTCTTAGCTGTAAATAACAAAAATGCTGATGGAATTTCACGCAGCTATTTACTTATTACGCAAGAAACATGCGAAGATAAATTTATAATGTACACATAAATATTATTGATCTTTTTATCTCTCCTGTAAATTTGAATATATCACATTCAGTCGAAAATATTTTTTTCTTGATATACGTGCTATTCTTCATAGTAAACTCTCATTGTAATATTCATGAATAAATATTATTTAGAAAAAAGACCTTTTCTTTCCATTTCAAAGAATTTCTCGTTGAACACATTTTTAGAAAAACCTTTGATAAGGATCTATGTATTTTGTGAATTAATTTTTTATATTCAATGTATTTTTTCTGTGAATTAATCTCTAGTTCTGAAAATAGTTGTAAAAATTATTTATTTTGAAAATCAGGATCATGTAAATTATTTTTGTCGAGAAGAATAATCTTTTTTTTTTGAACTTCTTAACTTCCACGAATTTAATATGTATATACATTATGTACATATGTATATTACATTAAAATGGAAAGAATTTTATCAATCTTAAAAATAATTTCGAGTATAAAAATGTCTAATTTCATTTAGAAATTTAATATCTGAATCGAATATTAATTCATTTTTATATTGCAGGTACAATGGTCGTCCTGTAACATATTTAGCACGCAAGACCACGCAGCAGCGGCGATAGCGAAGACTGGAGTGCCAGTATATGCATGGAAGGGAGAAACCGAGGAAGAGTATATCTGGTGTATTGAGCAAACCCTCGTGTTCCGGGATGACAAACCATTCAACTTAATCCTCGATGATGGTGGCGATCTAACCAATCTCGTGCATACAAAGTATCCGCAATATCTCAAGGAATGTCGCGGTCTGTCCGAGGAAACCACCACTGGTGTACACAATCTCTATCGTATGGTGAAGGAAGGTACACTCAAAGTGCCGGCGATTAATGTCAACGACTCCGTCACCAAGGTTTGCATTTGTATACTCCCACGAAAGCAAAATCATGTGTTAACAAGTTTGTGAAGATATGGATAAGCTATAAGTATGGAATTGACGCTTAAAGTGTATCAAATTAAATTAAAAGAAAATATCATTAATGATTATTTGATTAGAATTTAATAGTCACTATTTGCACGAATTAGGATAAATATGAAAGTATGAAAAGATAACGACAATGACGAAATTGATAAACGGATGATATTTGTAAATGCGTTAATATTGCAGAAATCATGACACAATGCATGACATTGCTCATTCAAAAATAAATATAAACACTTATGTTTCACATAGTTATACTTTGCAATGTTTTTTAAAATAAAAATAAAGAATAAAAATAGGAAATTAAAAGGATTAAATTCACAAAAATCTATTAATATCTAAGTAGTAATAATAAAGCTTGGCCTTATATTTTTTTGTAGAGTAAATTCGACAATTTGTATGGATGCAGGGAATCATTGATAGATGGTATCAAGAGAGCGACTGATATAATGATTGCCGGAAAAGTGTGCGTAGTAGCCGGATATGGAGACGTGGGTAAGGGATCTGCGCAAAGTCTTGGAGCTCTCGGGGGTCGTGTTATCATCACAGAGATCGATCCCATCAACGCACTTCAAGCGGCTATGGCAGGATACGAGGTACATTAAAAAAGAAACCCGATATAAAATTGTCAAATTATTGTCTCGATTACTGATTGCACGTTATTGTATCTCATTATATTATCAAATTAGAATTAATAAGTGTTATTGCGGATCGTCAGAACTTAAGGCAGTTAATAAATATCTATAATAAATATCTGTAATATCTATCACAGGTAACAACGATGGATGAGGCGAGCACGAAGGGCCAGATATATGTCACCACTACGGGATGCAAGGACATCATTGTAGATCGTCACTTCATGAACATGCCGAATGACGCTATCGTCTGTAACATAGGACACTTTGATTGTGAGATTGATGTCGCATGGCTAGAAAAGAACGCTGAGAAAACCAACATCAAGCCCCAAGTGGACAGATACTTATTGAAGAATGGCAGGTGTGTTTCGTACACTACTGTTGTGATTGTTAATGGATGGATCTTTTGATAAATTAAATTTCATTTAATCATTCATATTTCAGGCATATTATCCTTCTCGCGGAGGGTCGTTTGGTGAACTTGGGTTGCGCGATGGGCCACCCGAGTTTCGTCATGAGCAACTCGTTCACAAACCAAGTGCTCGCACAAATCGAACTCTGGACAAAATCAGACAAGTATTCGATTGGTGTGCACATGCTGCCGAAGAAGCTGGACGAAGAGGTCGCGGCGTTACATCTGAATCACTTGGGTGTGAAATTAACAACTCTCACACCAGAACAAGTTAAATATTTGGATACACCTGTGGAAGGTCCTTATAAACCCGATCATTATCGATATTAGTCGCTGTTTAATAAAAATTTGTAAAAAAACATCACAGTAAATTGTTACTGCAATTATGTAGTTGGTTTTATAAGGCATTTGAAACATTAAATGTTTTTTTTTCTTTTTCTATACCGACAACCTCCAACAATAATTTGAGTGAATCTAATAGAGTCTAATTTATGTCTTAATAATGTAAAATCTTTTCATCATCTTTGATCAATCAATTTTTTAAGACAGAATTATCAATAATATGTAGAATAAAATGCATTTTATTTTTTTCTCACAACTATCACAGATCATGATTATGTACAGTTTTATCTATATTATCTAAATTTTAAGAATTACCTATACTTTAAATAGTACTGAATTTTCCTGCAAGCAATGACAGCCGCAGCCTGTGGGACATACTACCTCTTTAGCAAACCACGCGGCTAAATGCTCGATGTGTCCACCGTGGCCGCAAAACATGCAGGAGTTACTCGCACCTAAATTTTTCAATGAAAACAAAACCTTTAACTTTATTTGAGATTAAAATACTTCCTGAGTTTAGCTCTTAACTTATACAAAAGACCACGAACCTCTGACTGTAACATGACAAACGATACATTGAAAGCTCAACCCTTTGCAATTAGCACACTGTGGACCTGGACTAATCTTGCCGCAGATTCGGCACTCGTTCTGTAACTCAACGTCCTTCTGCACATTGTTCGAGGACGCACTCAGATGTTTCAACACATGCGCCCGAGCATCCAACAGTTCCCACCTATGCAACGCCTCAGCATACGCCTTCTTATAACCATCATATAAGGCCGTATATTTCTCATCAAACAATCTGCATTCAAATATTCAGCATTTATCAAATAATTCAAATTAACGCTCTAATGAGAAAATCAAAACGTTAAAGAAAAGCCTTTGAGAGCCAATACAGGTTATAAGTGTGTAATGATAATAAAGTATATTATAATATTCTTATAATAAAGTATATAATAAAACATTTATAACTTGTGTTGGCCCTCAAATGCTTCTCTTTAACATTTTGATTCAGTATTTATATTGCAATACGAAATATACTCGTCCAAGCATGGAAATTTCGAATGATATTAATGATATAAATATTTCTAAAGAAAACATTTAAAATATCTATGATATTTTATATCAATGATATTTTTCAAACATATTAATATTATCTTTACTCCTAGAACATACTTAATATTTTTCGCAGAGTCTCCAAAGTCTTGGATGACTTTTAAATCATCTAAAGACTCCGACCACGAATTCGATCGATGTTGCTTCAGATTCTGAAAATTCCATCCTTCTAATGTGGTATCTGCCAGATGTATTGTGTGATAAGGCGAACCGCCAGGCTGCAGGGAAATATATTGAATAGAACAGATTCACAATTGAAATACGTATATCGGTTATATACTATGAGATATACACAATACACACGCACACATGATATACAGCACACACACACAATAATTAATATTAGTATCTATATGGTAATTAGTTTGTATGAGGTATATGCGTAACTTTATTATGCAAACAGCACATGTCGTTTAACTTCAATTTGCTACTTTCACAAAAATAACGCGCTATTACGTTATTTTTTTTCTTTTTTTTCTTTATCAATCGCGTCCGTACAAATATGTAACATAAACTTTGTGCCTAGATTCTAATTATAATAAACAAATCTATTTTCGATAATAATACTTTCGGTCCGATGCCGAGAGACGAACACAAGATATCGATTATACAAAACAGATCTTAAAAACCAAATCCAATATTCCAAATGCTTCTACTGTTTTAACTATTAAAACTGTTAAAACTTGTTTAACAAAACTCAGAATCTTACCTTTAACCACCATTTTCCTACGGAAAGCCTCTATAACAAACGTAACATTGTATCGTTAGCGGTGATAAATATATATAATTAGAAAAGATTACGCCAGTATATTGTTGCTTTTTAGCAACGTACGCAGGTAATTATACACTATGTTACACAACATTGTGTAACACAGTGTATAGTTCTGTACTTAAATTTCCAATTATGACACAAATCAATACAGCTAAAATGCTGTATTTGTCTGTGTCGTCGCTTTATATTATTTTACAAATATCAAATTTTTACATTTTATTATATTTATTTTTTTTTTAGAATTCTTTGATAAGAACTTTTAAGATTATATTCGGATATGTTCAGACATAAATGTATGAGATCTTTTTTTTTATTTCACCCTAGTAATGAAATAAAAAAGCTAAACAATGTTCAAATCAGCTACAAATCGATATTGTATAACTATGTTCCGTTATTGGAAAGCCCTGTGTACATCTATTGTAAAATGACGCACAAAAATTAAACTTTTAATCATCGTACGTTCAAAAAATTCTCTTAAAATTGCGAATAATATCAGTACTGAATCAGTTGAAGTGCAATATATTTATTAATATTATTTATGATTAAATATGCATACTGTATCGTCGCCATATTCGCATCAAACAAATTACACATCACTTAAAAAAAAAATCGTTATAAATTCCCTCATGCATCGGCAGAAAGAGACACTGTGCTGTGCATAAAAGTTTCTATTCTTAACAAATATTAAAAAATATACGTATGCAGAGTAGAAAGCGAAATGTGATTGGTGTAATGTACATATAATTTCTACTTTGCAGGACAAAGTAGTCGTGTCATGAAAAGAAATTTTCAAATGATATACAACCTGCGCCTCTTGCTCTTTCGTACAAATTGTATACTTACACTGACGTTCACAGATTTACTGGTCAGTCTAGTTTGCAAAGCATCCGTGTTCTCGGATCGATAGCTAAGTGCGCAGCTCAGCATACCGGCCATCTGAACATCAGATTGTTTAGCGTAATGTTGTATTCTAAATAAAAAATAGAAATTACATATAAAATAAAAATGACACAATTGATTGAAGATAATTAAAATAATCGACGAGATATGAAAAGATTTAAGTTAAATTTTGTTTTTAAATATGATCCTTGATCTTTCTAAGATCTATAGATTTAAAAAATTAATATTAATTTTATTATTTTAATATTAATTTTAAATCTTCATTGAACAGAGAATATTAAATTAATTAAAAATTATTCCATTATTAGATTTAATATCATTTGAATCCAATATCTTCTTTATCCGAATATAATTGTAATTGTTATAATATATAATAACAAAATGAAAAATAATGCTTACAAGAAATGAATTAAGTTTTGGCCCCAGGGATGTAAAGGCCATGGAGCATTGATATCAGGAGAATGACTCGATTGGTAAGAATTTTGCTCAGTGTTGGATGGTGGCGACGAAATGATTAAACCAGCTAAACACCAAGTCTGAGTTAAGTCGGACCTTTCCAACGTAGCAGCCACGTTTGCATTGTGCTGATACATAGATGAAATATCAGCGGTGTTAATTCTAAAAAGAAATAAAATATTTTCATTGATGAAATGTCACAATATTTCCACAACGTATATAATTGAGGCGTCGGATGGTTCCTCACTTGATCCGCGGATTCATAATCTGCAAGTCCAGATTCGATTCCATCCGCGTCTCATATACGCGGTTTCCCGCTGACTCTGTATTATACTTAAGGAGCTTATTGCAGATCTGTGATTAAGTTAGAAGGCTTAAGGCCGTTGCGAATTATACGAAAAGGATTTATTTGAATATTTATTTTGGATTGAAATGATACTATAATAATTGTAAGTTTTAAACAAGCAAGGCCTCCACTCTCCAAGGAGATTATCGCTGGATCCTTGACCCTTCTTTATCGTATAGTATTGTGATCCTTCATAGTGAGTTAAAAATTCAAACAAGAGCCTTAAAAAAAAGAACATATATAATTGCATACTCACGTATATTTTTCGGCAAGCTCTTTATTGACAAAGAATAATGACGAAACATCGTATATGATAACCATCGGATGACAATTCTTGAAGTACGATCGATCATGCATTCTACCCGCCCCATGCAAGCCACGTCGAAGATCCTTCTGCTGATAGAATTGCAGTTACATAGATAACGTATATATGACATATGTATATTACTATTCTTTATATCGATTTAAATATTTCTTACACGATCTTGAAAGTAGTACGAGCTGATAGACATGTTATCGTTAGTTGGCACATAAGAACTTCGGTACATGTGTATGAAAGGTTCGCCGTTACCGATGCTATTGTCCAAGGCGGACAGTGCTCTGGGTGTCGCGTCTCCCGGTTTCATTATTGATCTTCTTGCGTAAGAAGGACGGCCGAAACAAACGAGGATACCTGTTCAAAAAACGATTAGAAAAACGCTTAGAAAAAGTTGAAAGAAGAGCGTGTACGTACCCACACAAGAAAATTTAGCACCAGACGTTCTAGGAAATGGTATATAGGAGTCCTGATAGTTCGCGCAGATATTGGGGGAGCTCAAGAAATTATTGTTATCCTGCATGTGATATAAGTGTCCGCTCTCGTCCTCGTCTTTCTTGCACATCTGTCGAACACAACACAAATTAAAATTTTTATTCGTATGTTGGTAATAATCCTTAAATACTTTTTCGATATGACATATCTAGTTTTCTTTTTCCATTGCTTATAACTTTTTTTATTAATAAAGATAAAAATATATACGTTTGTTTGGTATCATTAGGTTTCTTAATGCTTGGCGTTTCAATTAAAAACAATTTCTAACATTATATTCATTTTTATGAAAATTCTAAGCAATCGAATGGGTTAGATATGTCATATCGAAGTGATTCGAAGTTATTCCCATAATGTGACGTTAAGGATTAATTCGAAGACCTGCTTACTTGCTCCAAAGTTATATTTAGTTGCCGGAGACACGGTTCCAAGCACGATCTGTTCTTTTTAACGCGATGTTGAGCAGTTTGCACGAGAACTTTTAGCAGTTTGGTCATTGTCGCGTTGTCGATCGTTGTGCCGGGGCAAAACTGGAATGTCGGTTGCGCGCTACATGGATAATTTACGGGGAAATTTACTTTTAATATCACATTGTAGTTCTTTGTACACGCGGTTATTGTACAGCTCCTCTCCACTACGTCCATCGCGTTTACCTAAAACGCAAATGTTAATTATTTCAAATCGTCTGATATTTCATGTATCTAAAGCAGTATTACCTCTATATTTGGTATATTCATATTAATCAAAGAAAATTCCTTTTAAACTCTTTGGCTGAGTAGGAGACGAGACTTTTTTGGAATTGTCTGGAAGGCTGATCGTCTCAGATTGAGGCACAGGCTCGTCCACTTTGGTTGTAATGTAATTTATCTCAGGCTCGCTCTGAGAAGTATTCAGCTGCAGTTCTTGGACGGATTGCAGAGTTCCTACAAAAATATTCTTTATATATAAAAAAAATTTTATTATACAAATATCACAATGTGTTCTACGTACTTAAATTATTCTCTTCGGAATACTGACTGTAGACTGATAAGCCATCATCTATACCATTGCTGCATAACTGAAACATTTCTTAATATTTCTGAGACTTCCACGTATTCTCTTCAAAGGAGCTACGCGGTTATTTTCGTGTCTTAATATATCAATAAATATTATGATATTTAACAATGTATTATGACAAAGATCACCCATAAGCCGCGTAGCTCCTTTGAAGAAACATTTCTATTGCTCGAAATTTGTACAAAATTGTGAGAAATATAAGTCGCATCTTACTTTCTTTATAAATGGACTGATTTTAAATATCCTTAAACATTGATCCTTAGACCATGTAACGAGTTCAAATTCGCTGTTTTCTATAAGTAGAAACAAATAGAATTATAGCGATATACTTTTTATAACTCTTTTCTTTCTATAATATATTTTCAAAAATTTCTCGATATAACAACCTAGTTTTAAATGCCGCCATTGAAATTCGAGTACAACATCTGTGTGGCCCACAAACGTATATATTGGCGCACTGAGGTTTGACGTGTTCCATAGTAAAAGACTGTTTTCTCCGCGTCGTAATTGCGGCACCACTATCGTCACTAAACCCTCTCCAAAGGGCTGCAAACAGATTTACGAATGATGTATCATATGGAGCACAGTTGTAACATAAAAACTTCTAAATCCTACATCTATGTTCCTACCGTATATCTTGCTCTCCATACAGGAGAATTTGTCGTTAAAATACTCTCGGCTCTACGCGGATTGACAATATCGAAAATCTTAACGGTGCAGTCTTGACTCGACGTTGCCAATTGATTTTGTTGAAAGGGGCACCAATCTAAACCATGGATCTAAAATTTTACTTTGATTTGAATACTTTTTTTTACAAAAATCACTAATCAGTAATAAACAATACAATAAACTTGTTATACTTTTGTCAAGTGGGCTGTTATATACTGCACAGGACTCGTTGCTTTCCGCTGGTCCCATATCTTGACATCTCCATCGTGCGCTGTGGCCAGGATATGAGATGACAGTGGATTCCAACGTACTTGGGATGATCCCGCTAGGAAAGACATAAGAACTGACTGTTATTTTTCCAATCAAAAAGGAATCAAGTATCTTCCTTCTATTGTATCTTCCATCTTACCAACTGCAGACAAAGATAAGCATGGTTTTCTCTGATCTCGTATGTCCCAGATATGTATAAATGTGTCAATGCTGCAAGAAGCAATGATATCCGGATCCTTAGGATGCCAACTCAAATCACTAACTACCCGTGTGTGAGCTTTCAGGCTTTGAGTAGTTTGCAACTCGTAACCTCCTGCTCCACTGAAGTTCAATATTTCAATTCGCGTGTTGCTCTAAAAAAAAATTATTTCAAAACAAAGTATAACAAAATATTTTTTCAGATAGTATGAAGCAGCAAGATCCTAATTGTCTATATTGTTAATTGGCCAATTTAATATTTTCCTATTGATGCATTTATAAAAATCTAATAATGGCCAACACTAAAAGACAATAATTATTTATTTTTAAAGCACTGTTGTTCAGTACTTTTAGTACTCTAAATAAGTAATTAGTTATACTGCCTTTTAATAATAAATTAGCTAGTATTAAATTAGCCAGTATTTGCACTGTGCCCTTGCTGAAAAATATTCATGTTGCACAGATTTTATACATGATAAAAAAAGATACTGTGCAATGATACTGCAACTATACTGATATTGAGTGTTTTCCATTTAGTGACACAAATTGGCACAAGTATCATTTTGTCTTTGTTACTCATTGAATTACTCAAAAAAAGGTAGAATGATGTTTGTATCACTAAATAAAAAGCAAATGCCATGCTATATGGATTCTTTCTATGTTTTTATGTTTCTAATAATATAGATTTTTGGCGATACATTTGCATATATTTATAGAAGATAGATAGAAACTTACAGAAATCGCACACAAGTGGCAATTTAAATCGCATGGGTTCCATTCGGCAGAGCCAACCTCATATTTACTCTGTCGCTGAAACTTCTTCACCGTATTCACTTCCTCATCTAAATGTTTCACCGCTAAGTATCTGCGCCTAGAGAAAAATTTTTGTATTTATTTAGTATCAATTAAAAAAAATAATAGAGTATTCAAAACACAATAATAGACTAAATGACATTTTTGACTCACGCGAGTTGCAAGAATATCTTTGAAATAATCTTATTCTACCAAAACCTTGGATATTAATTATTCATAAATTAATAAAAATTACTAAATATTTGCCATAGGTTTAAAGCATAGTAATAGACTGAATTGATATTTTTTTCACATAAAACACATGAGTTTCAACAATGCTTTTCAGGTAAGCTGTTCTCTTTCTACTTGTGTGTGACTGCTGATTATTTATAAATTAATAAATATTACTAAATATTTACCGTAAGTAATTGTTGGTTTTTTTAAGAATCACTTACCCAGCCAACAGAACGTAGTTGCCGGTCGCGTCCACTGCCATGGTGTTAGCCTAAATAAAACACGAAATAAACTCATTTCTCCGGTGCAACAAGAGTTGTTACTTCTTACAGGAAAAGACAAGACACTTTGACCAACCTGCAAGTCACGGTGCTCCGTGACTATGTAGTCGCTGTTTCGTTTCGACATTTTGACCAATTTTGATTAATAAACTTTTAAGCTCCTGTTTACGACAGACTGTCACACCAGCCTCATTTCTGATCCTGCACTAGTTTTGCGAGGTTAAGATCGCTCTAAATAAATACAGCCGAACCGCGCGTGCGCTATGATTAAATCGTTACACATACACGCATACAGCACACTACGCATATAGAATGTTTTTATTATAAAAAAGTGTTTTAAAATAGCATCATGGAGGAATTAAAAGATATGCTTGTTAATTATTTAATCCTCCTTCGACATCCTTTATGCTGTATCTTCAATCTCGGATGTATCATTTAATTATATTATCTCGAATTTGTAATGCTTGTTAATTTAAAAAATTGTATTAAATTTTTATATTTAACATGAATAATCAGAAGATAAACTGCGCTAATTCATAAATGGATTTCGACTAATTCCATTAATGTAAAATTAATTCTAATCTCGGATCAATTCTTTATCTTTTTTTAATACTAAATGTCCACTTTTAACAATGTAACGTAGATTAATTTTAATCTCGGTTTAATTTACTCTTTATCCTTTTCCAATTCCTAGAAAAAGATACAATGTAAATTAAACCAAGATTAATCTATAATGATAAAAACGAGCATAATTCTAAGAATTAAAAAAAAACAAATAGTAATTTTAATTTTGCTTCAATCTACTCTTTATCTTTTTTTAATTTCAATATAATTAGAGAAGACGATAAACAATAAGTCAAACTGAAATTAAAGTTAAAATCTTATATCGGTAGAACCGAGCTTTCGTGTTTTAAATTGTGGACTTAATCGTCTTCTGTGGTCTTTTTCCCCCTCCTCGTCCCTGTTTACGTTACGACATGCAATCGTCTCGTTTCAACAAACAGGGAGTGCAAGAGCTGCAGCTGAGAGTGGCAGAGAGAGAGAGAGAGAGAGCCGATGTTTCGTTTCAGTCAAAAAGAGACAAGCTCTTCCCGGTCACGGTCTCGTACAAACACCATACACACGCACGCAACACACCGCGCGTCCTCGCAACGCGTCACGCACACGCGCGTGTGTCGCTGACGTAACGCGATTGGCTGCGCGTACGCGTGCCTCTCCCACCCATTGGCGCGACGAAGGCGCACGAGCGAGATCGAGGGGAGCCAAAGTCATTCGAGCGAGCGAGAGAGCGATACGATACGTCTCCCCGCAGTCTCCCTTCGCTCCCCCTCCCGGCCCCCCACTGCTATTGCTATTTCTGTCACGTACGTAGGGCACACGCGCACTCACACGAGCGTCTGTGTACGTACGTGAATTCGTGAGCGTATACATACATACACACATCGTTGTCGCGTTTCTGTTTGCGATGAACGCGGACTGACACCGAGTCGCAATTAGAGTTTAGAGTTGGTAAACTGGTCGAGCTCGCGCGCGAGAAAGGTCGAGTGTGTTGTCAGGGTTGTTGTGCAGGAGACGCGTTCGACGAGATCGACAAGTTTCTCAGGAGGCGTACATTGTTCCTTATAGTGACCGTGATACGTATCAGCTATAGCGAAGCAACAATGTCCGTGATTATGGATTGTTATCGTCAGTAGCGGGCGCTACGCGTGAGACATTGTGTCTTTCTCGATAAATATATATATATATATATATCTTCCTCTCTTGCACTTTTTCCTCCGAGCGAGAAGAAAGCAGCTCGAGGCTGAAATCTGACGTCTCCTGTCAATTCGAAGAACACCGCGAGAAGTTGTCCTTTCGCCTGTGTGTGGTGTGGTGTGCGCGCGCGTGTGTGTGTGTGCGTTCGTTCGCGCGGCCTTCGCCGGAGAGACGATAATTTTTTATTCCAGAGCTCAGTCTCGTAATTTCGAAGAAGCGCACCTTTGTTTATCGGCAGATTCGTCGCGTCATCGCTCAGTCTCTCGCTTTCTCTCTCTCTCTCTCTTTCTCTCCCGTGTATCTTGTGTTTCTCCGTCTCCCTCTTTCACTCAGCTTCTATCAAGCGGGCAGCGCACTGTGTTAAGAACTAGTACTCATCTGTGTACTCTTTCGAGAGTGAAGGGCCTTGATCTCACGTTCAACAAAGCCCGCTCTGGAACTCGATCACCTTCCCCCAAATCCTTAACTAGCTATCTGTAATGTGCAAGTACAGCAAGGAAGCCGGGAAGACCACTACGTCGACAATTAATCTCGTCCACTCGAAAAGGAAAGGAATTTTCATACACATAAAAGAGATGTTCAGCAACCCGATAAGTCAAAGGAGTTATAGAAGCTTCTTGACATTTCGCTTGTACTGAACGGCCTAGCCTTTGAGAATTTGAGCAAAAAAACATATCTAGAATCGCCTGGACAGCGAGTGACAAGAGCTCCAAGAGATGTCAACGTTGTAAGTTGGGTAAGCCCAATTGACTGGGAGATACTGAAACAACGCTAGTTTTCCAGCATTCCAAGGAGCCACAGTTTACAGTGTAATCAGAAAGATCGCAGTTATCAGCAGGATGAAGCTGCTGGAGAATACCCATTTGGAAGCTATAAACAGTGCCTTGTCCATCAAGACCGGAGATAGCAAGATAATCGGAAGGTAACGCAAATGGAGACTATACTTAAATCCTATTAAAAGTGTTTTCCATTTGACATAAGTGTTGCTCTTTGTTGCTCATTGAATGTCAAGAAAGACAGAATCATGTTTGTGTCGATTTGTATCAATGTCCATTTTTCACCAATATAGATTAACTTTAATTTGGTTCAATTTACTCTTCATTTTATGTCCATTTCTACCAATGCAACTGTTTTATGTTTTTCTAGTTTTAAGAATTAGAAAAAGATAAAGAGTAAGTTGAACCAAGATTAGAGTTAATCTACATTGGTGGAAACTGGTGTTATTCTGGTTCTAAAGATTAGAAAAAGATGGAGAGAAGATAAACCGAGATCAAAGTTAATCTACATTAGTGGAAATAGACATAAGTGGGAAGCATTCATTATCTTGAACCATTTTGTTATTATTTATATTGCATCTTTACCATTGTAGGATCGAAAGTTATTCTTGCAAAATGACAGCCAACGACAAGCAAATGTACAAACGATACAACGCAGAGCAGGGTGGTACGCCACACGATCTACAAGCTTTGTCACCACCGCAGACATCTTTGGGAACATCTCCGGCTCAGGGATGCTTGAGGTACCTTTGAAAAATACCTATTATTAATTTGTGCTTATAAGAATTTCGGTCGATTTAAACACATTAAGTCATCTCGCGCTGATTGACTAATTTTCAGAATAAGATTTTATTATCTCTTGCATGCATACGCTTAAATCGATATTAGTTCTTATTACAAAATCGTCGTAAGTAATGTATTGAGACGCTAATTCGGATCTGTATTAACATCTTAATACGCATTCTACAATGAATCATTATTTAAGCTTTAAATCTTAAGTCGTGAGAAATTGATCAGTCATAGTCGAAGTTGATCAGTCATAGTCGAATGTGAGAGGAATAATGACTGATCAATTTCTTATAGCTTAAGACATAGGTAATGACTTATTATAGAAACCCCATGAGACATTACTTAAGATGATCTTAAAATAAATCTTAGGCCGGTATTCATAGTCGATTCTTATTTCAAGACTGTCTTAAATAATGTCTTAAGACGCTAATGCAGCCTTCTGATTGGTTCGTGACTTCTTAAGACCGTACTTAAGACGGCTGTAATAGTTTTAAGATATTATTTAGGACGGACTATGAATATCATCCTTTAAAATCAGAACGGATTATAAATACCAGTCTGTGGTTTATGACATCTTAAAATTTAGACGGTTTTAAATATAAGAACGGACTGGTCTTAGTCACAAGTTGACTATTATCACAACATTGTTTTCCTCTTACAGTCGTAGCGTTTCCGGCGACGAAGAGGGTCCACTGTGCGACACGATCAGCAAGAAAACATTATTTTATCTGATCGCCACGTTGAATTCAACCTTTAATCCAGACTATGATTTCTCGGACGCCAAGAGCCACGAGTTCAGCAAGGAACCAAGCCTACAGTGGGTAATGAATGCGGTGGATGGTAATCTCAACGCTACCGCGGGCGATCATTATCGATCATTACGTTCCGCTCTTTGGGCGGCTGTTGACAAAGAGATATCATTGCACGGGTGTGATATTTATAGGTAAAACACCCGATTATTCACGATCATCTTGCTCTACTATAAATAAAAAGTAGAAGGTACACACAGATCCTGAACACTGAATTAAATTATTCTATGGCATCAAGTAGGAGTAAGTGTAAAATTATTTAAGTAAGAATAATACGAAATAATGTAAAAGAATGTTTTACAGTTACAATCCAGACTTCGCATCAGATCCTTTTGGGGAAGATGGATGTCTGTGGTCTTTCAATTATTTCTTCTACAACAAAAAACTGAAGCGCATCGTATTTTTCACGTGCAGAGCGATAAAGTAAGTTTCTAGAAAAAGGAACGTTTTTTTGTCTTTTTTTTCTCTCTTTCAACTTGTAATGTGATTTATCTGTTTTGTTTCGCAGCCCTCTCTACGTGCCGGATTCCGGAGTTGGTAGTGATTTCGCCATGGATGAAGATGACGAAGATGGTTATTAGACCATTCGCATGCATACACACAACACACACACACACACACACACACACCCACACACATGTATATGAATTCATGTTTGCAATTCTCAGTCTTCAAATTTTGAATCTTCTCTGATTTTTATATTATAAATGATTCAGAACTATTTTGAATATAACTTTAGGATTTTTGTGTTTCTTTTTTGTCAATTGTTAATACGTCACTCTCGCGACAAAAATCTCTTAGATGATAAAGGTCTTACTTTTGTAGTTTATTAAGCGATATTGACCTTACATACATTTAAATGAATCTCTTATGAGAAAATAATGATTTTTTTTAAGAAGTAGATTATACATACCAATATTATCTCTATAAAAAAGTCCTCACAAATTTATTAGATCAAGCTAAGGATTCTTCTCTGTCTTTGTGATGTATTACGTTATTACTCTCAATATAATATTATACATATATTTTGAAGGCAAATTGTACGTAATAAAATCAAACAATAACTATTATATGCAACATTTCCTCAGGCATAACACTAATCGCCTTTAATTTTATGGGCTCTACAATAAGCCATTACCTAATCTTTAAATCTTAAGTCACAAGAAATTGACCAATTACAATTTATTATTCTTCTCACACATTTGACTGTGATTGATCAATTTCTTATGGCTTAAAACTTATAATGGCTTATTGTAGAAAGCATTATTATATTTTCATGTTACTTAAATATAAAATTATTATTTATAGAAGTGCAAATATTTTAATTTATTAATCTCGTTAAATGAAATATTTAAATAATAAGATGAGAAAAATATTTCGTGCAAAATTAAAAAATAAAAGTTGCGCCCTCTTTCATCTCCAGGTAAAATGAGCATCAGAAATAACTAGATCTAGTTACAAAGTTAACCAAATTGAAAATAACTAGTGATCTTGACGGCTTTCTTGTTTCTTATCATGCTCATGCGTGTTTAATGCTTGACGTTCGAGCGTACGTCAGTGCACTTCTATCTGAATGTTTAGCGGTATTTCACGAGCGTCAGCAAGTAATTCACTGGTTGACTAAATCTGTTTTGAGAACCCTCAATATGCTTCGGTTTTTGGTATGTAAAAACATATGATTCTCGTAATTGTGAAGACCATTTCTACTTCTTCTAATGATTTGCAGATCAGTCTGAGTATTGGAGTATACGCCGGAATATACATAGCCCAAAATTATGAGGTAAGCAAATCCAATAAGATAAGAAATGCTTTTACAACTTTAATTGGTTTATATATGACAAAATAAATATACATAAATTGTCACTGATTCTTCACGTATAAACGATATTTAACTTTATTTATCAATGATATCTACTGTCTCCTTTAAATTAATTCGAATTGAAAATTATATAAAACGAGATGTGTACCTATTAAGTAAATGTTTTAAGCTAATCTTTGCCATAGGTGCCACGAGTGGATGAACCATCGAAACTTTATCAGCGAGTACTTCAGTTTCTAGAAGAGAATAAAAAGAAGCCATAGCATACTGTAGCAATGTATATTTCTAAAACCACTTCCAATACTAGAAGACGGATATGCCATTATCGATGTAATATGATGTAAATGTAACATTATAACTCTCAAGGAAACGTCGATATATATCTATGTATATATATATATATATGTACTCAATGCAATGTACAAAGACAAGTCACTCTTATTTTTCCATACATTTATTTTAATAAACAATATTTAAACGCATGACACACATGTCCTTGCAGTATAATTTAACTATAATTCACGTGGGCGCGTATGCCAAATACTTACAATGCCTCCTGACCGATCCCTTCACATCAAATGTACATGAAACCTCCACCGGAATACTCCAATCTCGTCTGAGGTTCGACGAATGCCAGCCAGTCGGACGCGTGCGTCGGCAGCAGGCCCATCGACTGACACTTGTATAGAGCTAACGCGATATTCACTAATTGTCCTAGGAAGTACACGAACTTTTGTCCGCACGCGTGCGTACCTTCGATCACTTTGAACGCTGAGCAGAGGAAGCATGTGATTATAGAGCATTGTTGAGGCATTTATGCTTTCAGCATTTTTACAATTTGAAATCAACTCACTTTGTTGGAGGGTGAACAGCGCCTTGACCGGCTTGATGATGAGCATACCGACCATCATGATGGGGAATATCGAAACGGAGCTACCAGCCATGTACAGGATGAACAAATTCATGGGCACTTGTTTCAGGGGTCCCAAAGCCAGGTCCCACGACTTCTTTATTATCAGGAGATTAGAGTCAGACTCCCTCATGTACTCGACATTGTGAAAGAGGCCACCGGTAGGTGTATACCCTGGTGGAGACGGTATCTCCACATTTTTGTCCTGTTTCGTTCTGCAAAGAGAATATTTGGTTTACTAATTAATCATTTATGAAAAATGCCATATAACAGATCTTTCTTTCCAGCAGCGGCTACTTAAAGGCTATTTAATTAAGACTGAGTAGGAAGATACTCAGACAACAAGCAAGTTCAAAAAGGAGATGTAACACATCTTAAAAATATGTTTTTAATGACGTCTTTAGGACATCTTTAGGACGTTTTATGTCCGTATTTTAGACATTTTTCTCCGAATACAAATATTAGAAAGATCGCGTCGAAAAAGAACGAACTTTAATATTTAATACATGAGTATCTGGCTAATGTCGACAATTTAAATGCGTTAAATCGACACGTGTACTCATAGAAGACGTGTCAATTAGGTTACGTACCTGTGTGCAAAGTCTAGGGCCCACTTCGACCGCTTGGAGCTTTGCTTCGAACTCGCCGTCATTGTCATCCGGAAATTATTTGCGCTGACAAAACTTTGTATCGTTTGTCTCCTCGATAAATAATTATGGACGATGCGCGATGACGCGAATAATCGGTGACATCCGGAAGAGAGATTATTCGTGGTTTGGCGATCGTTGCGCCGATTAACGGCGAATTTCTCGAACTCAGGTTACTCAAGACGGTAGCGTCGATAACGTGATGCCTTGATAACGACAAAGGTATCAGGGACGTGACAAATTGGGGGAGGGGGGTGAAGGGTAGACACTCCATAGTCTGGCCATGAACAATTTTGTTAAAAAAAAATTAGAAAGAAGATTATATATTTCTCTTTTTATATATTATTTATATACTATTTCGAGAAATGTAAGAAGAATAAAAAGAAAAGCAAGGCAAAAATTTGAAGTAGGAGAAAGAAAAATATAATTGAATGAATGAGGTAGAAATAATGTTTGTAAACTAAATCTCCTTATAAATGCTGAAGAGAATAAATTCTGTTCTATATCTCATTTTAACTTATATTGTTATAAATTCTGTTCGTTACCTCATTTTAACTTATATTGTCTTACTCATTCTAGCTTGCTGAAGTACAAAAACAGACAGACTAATCAAAGGTTTGTCTCGTAGCCAGATTCTATTACAAGAATTCTATAATGAAGGGAAAGGATTCCCATACGAGATTTATGTAGACATTTGTTGATATTCCACACATTCTGCTCCTTTTTTCCATCTTTTTTTCATTGTATACATGATACATAAATTAATGCGTATAAATAGAAATGAAATTGTAATATTAAGTATAAAATTAGCAATGTTACACGGTCCCATCGCGTTTTCGCGATGAAAGAAAAAGAGTCGACTGCGATATTAAAAAATAATGCAATTGATTACAATGGGGCATACAATATAGATATAAAGTATGAATTAATCGGTCATCAACCCGCAGACTACACACATAAGTCTGTGATGAAACTAGACAAAAGATTTTCAGTCGTCAGTATTGGTCAGTGTTACGTGAACATTTCTCCTAAAATATTTATATTTTCCAAACAGACTTGAATTTTGATTTTATAATTATACTCTAGTAGAGAACTGTGTGTGGCATTCTCTTGGAAAAGGAATTTGTTGAGAAGTTTGCACTTTTATTTATCTCTTGTGTGGCAAAAGTTGGCAGAAATTTGGCTATCTCTAAGAGACGTATAAAAGCATGTGTAATCCTGGGGTTAATGAATAATTGTATGTAGAGATAGACGCGAGGCGCGCAAGAATAGGAAATGTTGAAATATGCATAAGAATATGTCTGATTGCCGGCAGTGTGTGTATATGTATGTAAATGTATGTGTATACGTGTAATTTATTATTTTTATATCATTATCATTTTAATACAAAATATGTACACACAGCATATAACGTACGCACGACATGAATACGCGCGCACGTACCTACGCACGCACACACGTACACACGCGTGCGCAGTCGTGATCGAGAATTCGAAAACTACGAATCAAGGCTGATGGCAGTGTTTGTACCTGATACTTTTAATGACCTATCGGAACTCTTTGACAAACGTATTCGCTCTTCC